>QQSS02214972.1:0-11138 GCA_003687565.2 Craspedacusta sowerbii
ATATATATATATATATATATATATATATATATATATATATATATATATATATATATGTATATATATATATGTATATAGATATAATATGTTTGTTATATTTTATTATACATACAATATATCATCATTATATAGTATATATACATACAAATATACACACGCCTAAACGCACAAAGACACAAATACACGTAAACGCACAAAGACACAAATACACGTAAACACATACACACACACACTCACGCACACACAGACACAGACACCCACACCTAAACGCACAAACAGGCGCGTGCACACACGTGCAGACAAACTTACACACACAAAACACGCGCATTAAAACGAACACACGTGGGTTTAAAACTATCGTCATTTTGTGTAAGCCCAGTTAACACAATGCTTAAAACAACAACTGAAAAACAGAAGCAACGATCAAAAGCCTACCTTAAGAAGATGACAGACGAGTGCGTTGATAGTGTGCGACTTGCCAGTACCGGGCGGCCCCTGTAGTAAGCATATTCGTGGTATATCGAATTCGCTTCGCACTGCATCACTAATGGCCGTCACCGCTTGTACTTGAGAAGCATTCAGGGACTTGAACCTGGCATCATTTGATATAGACTTTCGGGCCATGCCATAGGTTTTGGTGCGGAAAGGTGCGAGAATGTCTTTCGCAAGCAGCGAGTTTTTGAAACCAATCAATGCGTTGAACTGACGAAAGACGGCTCGTAGAGACGATAAGCATGTAATGGAAGCCCGTTCAAATTGTGAGTCGATCATCCTAGTCTTTACGAGAAGAGTATGCACCGCACGCTTCTCGTTGTTGTGCACGCATTGGGTTTCTCGCTTCAAGATATCAACTATGCCGAAAATAGTCAGCTTTTTGTCGCAGTCACGCAGCTCGAGAAGCACAAAATCATCCTCAAAGAAGTACTCCTGATCCCCATCACGATCCCGATCCCGATCCCGATCCCGATCCTGATCGGAAGTGGTGTCATCCTGCGCCACGCTAGTGCACAATACGTAGCAACTCGCAGCACTAGATTGGATCAAGTCTACCTTAAACTCTGCCGGTCTAGGCCGACGCTCTTTCCAGTCTCGCAGCACTTGCCGCCATGTTTCCAAAAGCAGCAAGGGAAAGAACGTGTTTACGTAACTGTCAAAGCAAACAAACGAAACTGGCACTTGTTCAGCCACAGCGTCTAAATTTACTTCGCCATCTTCTTGCAACAGCCATGTGGGCTCCCAGGCGAGAAGTTTGTTTTGAAACATCGACAAGTTGTAGTTTTTTACGGACTTTAGAGATGCTAACGCCAAGTGCTTCGGCCTGTGACCATTCACAGTTAGCGGCTTTCGCGTTTCATGAGACAACTGCGTTTCAAGGCGCTCTCTTCGTAAAGGACGAGTCAACTCGCGCACGGCCAAAGCAGACATTTGATTGCGTGAAATATTCGTTGCAGGTGAGGTAGCCGCCACGGTCGCATCGTGATCAGAAGAAAATGTCTGAGCGTCAGCTACCTGCACAGACCTCGCTATAGTCTCGTTCACAGCCGACTGAACACGTGATTTGCAAAGGTTTCTGCAAGGCAGCGGTTGCAAATCCAAGGGCATGCAATTTTCAAGATTTCGCGCGTCGGGGGGTTTAATTTTGTGACTGCTCCGAACCAAACCAATTTCGGAAGCAAAGGAATTGTTACTCGCAGCAGGGATGCCATCGCCCGAAGCTCGGCCGTAAAGCCTGTTGCTTTCGACGGATGGGGAACTGGAGACAACCTCAGGCGACTTTAAGATCGACCTACTCCCAGTAGACACAACGTCTACCTGCGGTTGTACATCGTAACCCTTAGCTGCCTGTGAAGTCACATTACAAGCCTGCAATTCGTCATCTTCAATTATCAATGGATTTCCCTTGTTACTACCAGGTGGTGGCTAAATAACAATTAGCAGCAAATAATCAGTCTCAAAACTCCATTTAAGGGTATGCCTCACATTTTAAAGAAACAGACGGGATTTAGTGCACCACATCACAACTACATGACCAACTGCAACATCCATTTAGAAAACTAAAAACATCCATTGAAAAATAAATTCTGCATGTTGCAGCAGCGTGTGTGTAGAAATATGCATGTGCGTGTGTGTGTGTGTGTTCGTGCGTGATAAACTTACTTCCGCTGCCATCGCACTTGTTGATGCCACCTCTACGGATGATAAAACCAGGTATATATATAGCGACCACTAACCAATTAACTCCACTACAGCAATGCAAACTGCAAACATCTGTCTGATTATAAATGTTTTAAGCTTAACAACAGCCGTCGAATGCAAACAGCGGAGACGAAAGACGCGTTTTCAACAACAACAACAACAACAACAAGATTTATTTTGCGGGAAACGCCTAATCGGACAGAGGAATAACCAGGAAGCATGACGACATCACAAATAAGGATATTTTTCCAAGCACAAACCTTCCTGAACGGCTTCTTCACGGATGTCGATGGCCATTTCAGCAAGATCTTGAATGCAAATGTTTATAATGAACACGTGACAACACCAACAGAAAAACCAACAACATAAAGTAAAAAAACCGCACCTGCATAAACAACAACAAGAACAAAAACAATAACAATAACAACAACAACAACAACAACAACAACAAGGTATTTTGTGATGCTTGATTTAAGAGGAAACGAACCCAACTAAGTATGATACGGAACACGAGACAGCAAAGCAGATAGAAATACTAACATTATTCAAACTCTGATTCAAAAGAAAAACGAGCAAGTTATCAGACATCTTCACACACTTTAATTATCACTCATCTGCGTACATCGGATGTCCGACCCAATTCGATCCACACTGAAGTTATGCAATAATGGTGTCAGCATTTAGAGGGAGACAGGAAAAGAACAGCGGTTCATGACAAGAACCTACTGTTTACCCCTCAGAAAATATTCTCCCAATACTATTTCACCAATTATATATAAACATTTCTATATTAATTAAATAATATATAAATAATTAATTACCTTGATCAAGTTGCAGCTGCTTAATCTCCACTCTAAATAAGAACAAAATTAATATTATTATTAAGAACACTATTAAACATTACTATATTAAGACTTTCCCAGATGATCTCGGAAAAAAGCATAATTCTAAGACACGTTACATAAATTTGCTCATATTTTGCATAGTGGCATAAGAAGTAACACTCAAATCGACGCAAATGAATCAGGTTTTTCACGAAATATTCGCAAGATTAAAAAAAACTTACAAATTATAATAATAAAAAATAGATAGAATACAAAAGCCCTTGGAAATTATATTCACGTATCTCGACAAAAATAACTACCCAGGAAAAATAGATCAATTTAACAAAGAGTCAACTCGCACAAGCCAATAGTCTGCTTTTATTTCAATCCTCAAGGCATCTCTATCACCAGCAAGAATAGAAAGAAAAGCTTCTCAAATTTCCATCGCTGCGGCGCAAAACTTATTTCACGTTAAGCAACAGTGTTTTCGGAGAGTTCGAAAGGGCGTGAACAGGTTATCATGATCAAAGACATACGCTGAGTCCGCAATCGTAATCGGCTCATCTAAATGATTATCATCACATTCTGTCTTGATCGACGTACAACTCTGTAAAATAAGAAAAAGGATAAGAAGCAAGATAATTGCAAAAATTAATAAGCAATAATTAACATGCAAGTCATCCCTCAGTCAAGCAAGCTTTCATACGGTCAAAAAAATTTACCGAACACGAATTGAAAGCTGGTTGTAGAGATGACAGGTGTATCACACATATATAAATAAACATAACGTAATTCATCATTCATAACTTGTACAATACTCGCTCAAAGAAACAACACACAAGAGCACGCGCGAAAAGTCGCGTATGAATATTCGCAACTTTAAAGAACGATCACCATTTCCGCGAGCAAATAGGACAAGGGACATGAACACCAGCAAGACGAACGGTCGTGACGCATGCGCCTGTTTGGACAGCAAGCCGGACATGGGAATAGCTAAGAATACCGTCCCGACGTACCTGTAAAATCTGGACCGCAGCATTAAAGAATAAATCCAGATGTGAGTTCGCTTTTTCACTGACGCCATCCATGATTGCCGAGATGCAGAAGAACACGGTCGCAGAGATGACCTTCCCTCGGTAGCCGTGCCTGATGAGCTTGGTCAGGGAGGCCGAAGACAATCTCTTCTAAGAATCAAATAACAATACGAGTTCAAACCAATTCAAGAAGCGAGTATTAGCAAATAATATTTATTTGGGTAAATAAATATTTTAAAGAAATGTTTGGGCAAATCATTACTACAGAGACTTAGAGCTACATTCGCCAGTAACATTAGTAAGAACTAGTAAAACATAGACTTCAGGACATTCGAGAGGGAGAATTCCATAAAGAAATACGAAGGCCTATTCAAAAACTAAAACTTTTTTACAAAATGGCACACACGCTTACAATAGCTTGGTTCGGCTTGTCTCGCTGGCATGCAAAGCTAATAAGGATCTTTGCCAGGGAAGTAGAAATCTCCTTAGAAAGACCGAGTACCCTCAAGTCTACCAGGCATGAGACTATCTCTGTAACGTGCACAGCTGCATTGAGATATAGCTCACTTGTACTTGCATGGCTATCTATAAAGAAAGAAACAATACTGTAACATGTGCTTAAGAATTCGCTTAATAAAACTAAAAAATTTTCCACCAGCAGCAGGCACAGAGTATTACGTTGAACAACTGAAACGTAAAAACACGATTTCACTAAAAAGCATTGAAAAGTGATGGCACCTTGTTGTTTTAATGGAAGATAACATAAAAAAGGAAATATGTGGGTATTCCACGCTTTTGATTTCCGTCAAGTTTTTTAGTTCGAGCGCCTAACGTACAAATTCTAATTTCAATTCTTAACAAAGAGCTTATCGCTGACTGCATAAGCAAATGATCTTCACATGGTCATTCAATATCACAATATTTCTTCAACAAGAGGACGCAAATGTTTAGATGTCTTCAGATAGCATCAGAATACTTAGTTGAAACTTCTCCAAGTACCATCTTATACAACTTCTACTAGAAACTAAACAATATTAAATAGCCTCACTCCACCTCCGCTAGGCTTATGGCGCAACGAATAAGTCCTAATGCACACGGCGTACACGAATTGAAAAGCAGTTGCAGTTACTGTAACTTATTCATAATATGTAATCATATAAGTATGTTCATAATTATTACATAAACATATTAGATATTATTATCATAATATAGCTTATCTACTAGCATAACAATAATATCATATAAACTAGCATACCAATAATTTGAATGTGCATCCTAAGAATTTTATCGATAATTTCCGTCTTTACAGCTTCCATGTTTACAGCACTCCGAAAGAAAGGCAGCATCCATGAGAATAAGCGCTTGGCAGGCGACTCTCTTTGACCATTAGACGAAGACCCGCCCGTGTTGACGCTCGGCACTTGAACGGGGTGCCTGCACGAAGCAAACCTCATGCTCTCGATGACTTCGCCATCAGTGCTGCTGCTACTACTGCTCGAGACTAAAGCCTGGATAAAGAATGGGCTTTCTGCGATGCTTGCAAAGACCAGGCTCGGGTTCGCTTCGCACAGGAGGAGCAACCAAAAACCTTGGCCAAGCTTGTCCATTAAGATTTCCAGAACATACAGTATCGACCAGAAGCAAGGTTCTAAAGAAAGATAAAAAAAACAAATTACATACACGTAGACAAAACACGCCACGTGGCCATGGTAACTGGCCTCTATCCACAGAAAGACATGACGTTCTGCATGTTATTTGACGTGCGCAAGATCTGTGTGCCCTACATGAAGTAGCTACGAGAAACCTGCTCAAATCATCAATAGCGAATGTGTGCCCTACATGAAGTAGCTCTATTATGATTGAACAAGACTGTTTTCAGAGGCCACTTATATACTGCATATCGGTATTGGAAGTAGTGAATGTTGGCCACTCTTCTAGAACATTCTAGAACAACCGCGATCCGCGAGTCAGTAAGGTGACTCATAAATTCCGGAATGCTCCAATTACAAAACGAAACACAAAAAAATTTCCGTGACGTCAGTCGTTTGATCACCGAAATAATCTATCTATCGGCTTGAAACTTAAAACTTGATCAAATAAACTTCATTAAATAAACTAAATTTGAAAACTTGCTTACTTTGACCATAATTGGAGCATAATTAGCATATGCTTCCGCTCTATTAAACAACTTCCTTCAAAATTGCACATCACACCAGTAACAAAGCAGATGATGCTTCCCTTAAAGATTCTGCGTAGAGACTACTGCATTCTCGGCCAACTACTGCATTGATCACACACTACTAAGTAACTGCCTTTTTGTCGTCAAACGTTTGATAATGGTTGCAACGACAGCAACAACAACAACAACAATGACAATTTTATTTCTCCGCAATAGTAAGGTAAAAGTGAACTCCAGCAAGATAATGGTAATGGATAGCTCACTGGGTAGGAGAGCTCTTTTTAGCAGAGCTTATTTGGGTAGAAGAGCCCCCTAAAACATTATTAGGTATTGGTACTACCATAACCTTGCAGGTTAAATACAAACTCTTACAAATATAGCGAATGTTTTCAACAAGCATGGGTCTAGCAGTTTGACGATGTAGCAAGTAGCTAATACACTAGCGCGTTGCAGCAATGTTGAATCGTAGTATTTTGCAATTGAGAGGGCATGTAGTTGTCTTCTGAATTGTGGCTTGCTAATACTGCTAAGGTCGATGCCATAGTCAATCAGGCTGTTGAGGATGTTTGGACCAACAAATGTCAAGGATCTATCGCCGTACTTAAAGGTATATATCTTTGGCACATGCTTTCCAACTCCGCTATTTCTAGTATTCTTGGGGAGTGTTCTAACAGACACAAGTGATCTTAGTGAAAATGGCAATTGGTAATTATTCCAGTCGTACATGAAGAGCTATCTGTTCAGTTCGATTATGTCATCAAGTTTAAGTATTTGCGTCTGCTCAAATAGGTTCAAGGTGAGTCATAGAAGCCAGAGAAAGTTATGATTCGCATAGTCCGATTTTGTATAAGATACAACCTTTTTAATGCTGATATATTAAGCCCAGACTAGACATCCGTATGAGAGCTGTGATTGGGCAGTAAGTCAAACGTTTGACGGGGGTCGCGTGCGGTACGGATACTCGCAGCGTCGCTAAGGGACTAACCACACATGACAAGGATTAATTATGAACGTTTCCAACATCTACCGAGGCAAGTTGGTAAATAAGCGAAAATATAGTGAGGACCCGTAACGAGCGAAGTAAACAAGAGAGTAGGATAAAGCAAGTACGAGTGTACATGGCCTAGATAATTCTTACATCGAGCAGCATTAACACGGATGAGCAAACACTACACAGCAAACGCTCCCTTACGTGTTCATAACCATACCAACACTGTGGAGGAGCGAGTAATCATTGACCATGAACAGATACTTTGCATCGAAGCTGATTATGCCAAAAAAAGCAAATCTTTTTTGCCATTAAAAAAATACTATGTAACGAGACCTGCTTGACGACGTATGTAAACAAAGAGCTGACCTGACACGGTATTCTCTTGCAAATGCAGCAGCAAGCCGTCCAGAATAACATTGTATCTCTCGCTGACGAGCAACATTCTCAAGACCCGATTTTGTAGCGCCCTAAAGAGCGCTCCGTAGGCATAAAGTAAACAGTGATCTTCCAGACCCATAGCCAGGTGATATGGCAGCAATGTTGATTCGGTTATAGCAAAAGTTTTCCCAGAGTCACCATCGTCCACAACAGGGAAGCGCAGTTGGTCGGAGACAAGTATGTTGAGGACAAATCCTATAACAGGCTTCAGCATGTGGAAGTCGGGCAACGAAAACGGCTCCAATTTAGCTATAGAATTTTCAGCCCATCTTTGGATCTATGGAAAGAGTTAAGTAGTTATATCCCCGGTGCAAATTCAAATGCAAGTACATCTCAAACATTTTATTACCAAGGAAAGCTCTAGAGAGCAAGAAAGCATATGCACTAAATTCAGCGCTGCATTTTTAGGTTAATCGATCGAAAAAATTCGTGAAGCAAAGAATAAACTATGATTAGCAATGCTAATGGGAATTCTATGAACTCGCGGAAGAACTGTCGGCATGGAAGCTACGTTGGTTCCGATCATGTTTCATCAAATGGTCATTACCGATAGAAACTCTTAATTTATTATATATTATTTAAATAAAATTATTATAATATATTATAATATATTATATATTTAATTAAATATATTATAAAAAATAATATAATTAATTTATTATATTATTTATTATAATATATTAAGCTTCTTTTCATGCGACTTTTTCAAAGTGATTAGTGCTTCTTATGAGAACGGCCGAAGTCTCTAATGCTAGGTGCAAACGTCGCTCCATTAAATTCGACTCGAGTGTGACACTGTTTCAAACGTCGAATTTAATGGTCGCACTACAGTCGTATAGATCGGCAAGCTCTGCCGAACTTGAAAGAATTGCCGCACGCAATAAAGCAGTCGCTCGGAACTGATTCAAACGTTGCACGTCTAAAGCGTGGAATTAAACTATTGAGTTCGACGCGGCAGAAGTGCGACGTTTGAACCAAGCTTAAACTGCCATTTTTGTTCAAATCGCAAAACAAAACGAAACGAGAACGCACCCGATTGCGCTTGTAATTAAAATCTAATTATAAAAAATCTAATCCTAATTATCTACTAATAATTGTATACCTACTAATTGTCAGAAACCAAAGCGCCTTTATACTCATGCGACCATACCGCGTACAATAGAAGAAAAAAAAAAAACATAGGAACAACAAACAAACGCCATGTTACCTGCTCGTCTGAGCTAACAAGTAGCACCACTAGACCAGCATACTTCACATTCGTGTCCAGAACATCTACAACCGTACCCTTGATCATCCACTTCAGCGACGAAGTAAACAAGTCCATGGTCTCCTTCCTGAAGCACAGGTACGGGTACGTAAGCACTTCGATCACAGGCAATCTCATGAACACCCGATGGGACTCTTTGATAGAATCCTTCTCTAGCCGCTCGGCATCGATCTTTCTCTGAAGCTGAATCGATTTGCGAAGATGGTCCTGCACTCTGACGTGTTCCAAATCTAACAGCGTCTTCACAAAAAACAACAAATATATTTTTTAATATACACGAGAAATCAAAGTTTATCAAAAAACATCAAATCCGCTCCGGGTCATCTGATGGACGGGATGGACTGACTGACTGACTGACTGACTGACTGACTGACTGACTGACTGACTGCCTGACTGAATGATTGACTGACTGACTGACTGACTGAATGACTGACGGACTGACTGACTCACTACCTGACTGACTGACTGATTGACTGACTACCTGACTGACTGACTGAATAACTGACGGACTGACTGACTGACTGCCTGACTGAATGACTGACTGACTGACTGACTGACTGACTGACTGACTGACTGACTGACTGACTGACTGACTGACTGACTGACTGATTGATTGACTGACTGGTTGGCTGAATGACTGACTGACTGACTGAATGACTGAATGAAAGACTGACTGATTGACTGGCATAATTCGCATAGGAAGATCAGTTGACAACTTACCAGGTTTCCGATCGGATCAACAATGTATCTCTCTTTCACTTGGTGATAAGCCAAGACGCAATTGAAGCAGTGGTAAAGGTCGGGCAAGGCTCTGCGTCTCACTGCATCGTCGCAAGTGCGCTCGGCTAAAGCCTTCACCAATTCCACAGCTAAACCTTTATCTTCACACCACAGACACACCATCTTACCATAAACACTATAAATAGGCCGATACCAGAACTACCATTATTTTTTTATCAGGCTACCAGAGCATACTGGCCCTGCTCACAAAATGAAAACCCAACAGTGGCTACCTTACATCCACAAGACCATGCGAAGAAATAATAGCAAATTAAAAGGTGGTTTGGAATCCTTTCCGCCCTTAAAGACCGTGCTAGACTCTCATATTTATGTCGATGCAACAGTCCCAGCTGGTCTAACAGACTGAATAAAGTGGGCTGAAAAAAGCAGAGAGCAAGTCGTAAATTTAAATCAGATACTTTAAGTACATCGTCATCCTTCCTACATGTACAGTTACAGACTTGAGTCACAAGCATATTATTATAGGCTTACGTTATTGAAAGAGTTGTGCGTCTACCCCCACGCCCATTGAAAGGCCAACCCCGTAATTAACCGAATCCAAAAAAAATTCGCGATAGAATCCTCAGACTTTACTGCGACAAACCACATTCACAGTTGGCAATCTGAAGTTTTCATGACATCATCGAACAGCTACAGATTCACGACAACACACGACGTCATCCTCTTGACGGTGACGCAGTGGTGTCAACCCCCCCCACACACACACACACACAACCTCCTAGTGAAGCCACTGCGGTGACGTGTCATCGAAGGTAGTACACTATTGTCGATCATGGGGCATCTCCCGTACCTTAAAGCCCACACTAGCACACTAGCCCGCATAAGCGCGTCTCTCGTCGTAAACACAGTATCGTAGTAGCATCGCATTTTAACAGCTTTGCGAGCATGGCTCTGCAAACCAAGTTAGCGAAAAGCGGATCGATAATAAAAATAAAGAATTGGGCTAAACTCAGATCAGGTGCACCTAGTTAAAGAACAAGCTGATCGATAATGAAAATAAAGAAGGGTGCTATATTCAGATGAGGCACACCTGGAGGCACAAAGCCACGAAGTCCCGAATTTAAAACTAGAATGGATTACTTGTTCTTAGACACCAACAATCGATTTCGAACATATTGAACAATTATTTCAATTGATTATTGATTATTAATCAATTGACTATTGATTTAAATCTGCTTGGGTTCATCGGACCTAGAATCAGCATACCAGCTACACAATACCTTTTACTAACTTACAACGTGCCCTTCCGCGTGTATACAAGATAGATAGATAGAAAGATAGATAGATAGATAGATAGATAGATAGATAGATAGATAGAAAGATAGATAGAAAGATAGATAGAAAGATAGATAGATAGATAGATAGATAGATAGATAGATAGATAGATAGATAGATAGATAGATAGATA
>QQSS02214983.1:0-11137 GCA_003687565.2 Craspedacusta sowerbii
GTGATAGCGTCTGTATTGCTCTTTGCTTGCCTCCTCAGCTCATCTTCCAGCTCATCAATGCGATTAATCACCTGCCTAGTAACCTTCTCGAACATATCATTCTCATGATCGTCGGGCGAGTTTCCCTCGTCGCGAGAGTAAACTTCCTAAACGAAAGAGCTCACATAATAGCAAGCGCTCCAGATATCAGGCGCGTAATGTCAAGCAAATCACATAGTTCTCCCAACGCAAAGCCGCCTTGCATGCAGCACAAATTTAGAGCCTTGCTTCATTTTAAGTAATTTAGAATGTTTAGCCATTCTGAATTCGGTACCAAAACTTATGAAAAACAACGCACAAGGAAATGGGTGAAGATTTTAGTTAACAAGAGACCAGTAAGCATAACGACATCGCATCCCATCAGCAATGTACAACGTACAGCATAATAAATACAAGTGTGAGTATAGGCGGGTGAGTGTGAGTGCGCGCGTGGGCGTATGTGCGTTTGTGTGTGTGTGCGTCCGTGTGTGTTTGTGTGTGTGTTTGTGTGTGTGTTTGTGTGTGTTCTTGCGTGTGTGCATGCGTTTGTGCGTGTGTGTGTGTGCATATGTTCGTGCGTGTGCCGCATGAATGTGTTCAAACCAACCTGCGGAGAGCACTCGTCCTGCATGTAGTGACCAAGCTTCAGCTTCTTTTCTCTACCCAACTTCCCCTCAATGGTGATGACCATCTGAGCCTGCTGCATGACGGCATTGGCTTGAGCCTGCGCATACACACGCGCGAACGTATCTGATAGCAAGGCAATGTACAGGTTCATACAGACGACCCCTGCCAGAGCAAAGTACGAGCCACATAAGATCTGAGCCATCAGCCTGTCCACTGCAACGAGGCCATCCCAGTCGAAGTCACCCATCAGTGTCATCTAAAAAGAACAAGAGAAAATTCAAATATGGAAGACAGCTAAACGGTCGCACTACTCGTGTGTGGTTGGCGATGCTATGAAAAGCTACAATTAAAACAATTCCATGTTTAGCTCACTCATGATAAGCTGAGTCGGGCAGGGATAAAGCCAACTACCACACCGCGATCGTCCAAGCTATCCAAATACAACAACAAAGAAGAAAGACTCGCTTTTAAAATCTGTAGAGTCCCACGAACGGGAGCAGAAAGCAAAATATAATAAAAAGGCACCATGTGGCACCAGCGGTGTTAAGCAATAACAACACGCTAACAAGAGCAAGCGAAAAACAGGTTCAATCCTAAAACGCAGATATGAAGACAGACACCCCACTTTCCATTCAACTAAGAAATACCTACACTCCAAACTGAGAAAGTCAGGTCATTAAATTTCTCCCAGTTTCTCGCGGAGTCCGCACCCATCGTCTTGGCGTGGTTTGGTCCACCGAAGAGAATCCAAAAGCCGACCGTGTAAGGTATGAAGAACTCGAAGAACAAGAACGCAAATTTCATCGTATCACCGATGACCGAACCGAGGATGGCAATGAACGGACCCAAGCTACGGAAAGCACGGCAGGACCTCATAAATCGCAGCCAGATGATGATCAGACCGAGAGCATATATTCGTGGGTGAATTTCCTCGGCTTTTTTGTCGTTGGACGCTACGGATAGCACTCGCGTAAGGAGCAACGTAAGCACGACTAAGTACGCTACCCATTCGAATATATTCCAAGGTTCGCGAAAATACGTTCGTTGAAATGTCCTTATTTGGGCAAGTTCGGAATCAAGGTACTTCTTCTCCTCGGGCCAACGTGGATGGCAAAATTGGAGATCTTTCTCCACGTGGCGCGTCCTCCACTGTCGCCAGCGATTGTGCACTTTCTCCGTAATCCGAACCTGAGCAATTTCCTGCAAACATAACAGGACACAGAACATATTACTTCTAACGTTAAATAAATAGGCAGTAGAATAAAAAAAATAAGCAAAAAAAAAAAAAAAGAGATATGGTAGGACAACTTGGGTTTGTTGCGTCTAATGCTGCCTACAAAAGAACGCCAGCACCATGTACCAAGGATCCCTACCCTTGATTATCAAACAGAAGCCGGATAAACACAACTTCGCAAAGGCTACTTGCGATCTACAGCGATTCAGTAAAAAAAAAATTATGGGACGTATTGTCATCAACACACACTCACCATGTAGATGAACAGTAAGGTAAGCAGCACGACAGTGATCTCCAGAACCAAACGCCACCATGTGCTATTCAACGGTTCATAGTAGCGTCTATCGCGTGGTATGAAAATGCCAAGAGCAGTCCATATTAGCGTGTAGAACAGATTCAGGGCAACCATACCCAACGAGTAGAACTTCGCAAAGTAGTTCCACTTGACGTACAGGAGCCGCTGGAAAACTGGGTGCATTACTAGGTCGAGCTGGTTGTACTGAACAATCACCTGTAGACGCAAAACCGAATGAGGGGGGGGGGGTAGAAATACAATTGGATTGCTTACATACAGCTAAAGCGCACAACAGCAAACTAAGAAGACTTGATATATCTCGCATTCGAGAACGTCTAGGTTTCGCCATGCACAAAAACACCCAAGACACGCAAGAAATAAAGCCTTTAAAAAACGAAGGCAAGCCTCATATGCTAGTTCAGGAAGCGCATGCGTGTGTATGCGTGGGGGGGGGGGGCTTTTACCTAGAAACAACTAATACAAAATCTCACCTCCAACGGAGTCTTGGCATAGGTCTTCTCCTTCTTTGACACCTTCTTACCCTGCTCCTTCATCAGCTGCTTCTCATCTTTCTGTCGCTCCTTCTGCTCCTTGCGCTCCCTCTTACTGTCAGGAATAGGCTCTGCCAAGAAGGTGGGATCCTGCTCCAGGTAGCTCAAGTAATAGTAGTGTTTGCGGAAGGCTCTGTCCAGCAGATGGAACTGTTCTACGGCTTCCATAGCAATCTGGGGCATCTTCTCGATCATGAGCGCAAGGCAGGGCGTGCCACTAGTATCGTACACTCCCACTGGTGCCCCTTGCTCCACAAGGTACCGAGCGGCATCAGCACGGGCTATAACAAGCAGCAAAAAGGAAAAACTCATCTAATGAAGATTAAGTTTAGCAACACGCCAAGAATTCATAGCTGGGCATCGTAACTTTGAAAAGAAACTTCTGTTACGCGTTAATTGTTAACGTTACTTCGCAAAGCAACTTCCGTTAATTCTTGCTCCGTTACTTTTCTAAGGCTCTAACTTCTACATCCGTTAAAAAAAATGAAAATAATCCGTTACAAGCGTTAGAAGCACTAAGCCAGTTAGACGTTCAGCAAGACCTTAAACCCGTGAAATTTTTGATTTAACAGACGTATTTTACGCTGAACTTTTCAATTTTTTACATTAGCTGTCGCGATTGCGCTAAGCGGGGAGAATATTTTGATGATTTGGAGGCCCAGACAATATCTTCTTTTAACAAAATAAGTAGCACTTATGCTTCTCAAGATCTATCATTTACTAAGCAATTAACACTCTTAAATTCTTAATAAAAATTTAATTTTAAATCAACCATAAAACTACCCTTATATGAATTAAATTTTTGTTAAAGCACACCTAAATACAAACGGTGGGTCAAAAATGCTTTTCGCCTGTAGAGAAATAACAGCTGAAAAATTTTTTTTTTAATGTTTTAATGTAGTTGGTCATGGGGGTCTGCTCCAAAAGGTGCAGGTTGCCCTTTAAAAACATAACCGTTTTAAACGTGGAATCCGATAGCTGACATCCTCTGGCCATTAGGATCTCCCTTCCAGTGGAAATCTTAATCTTTATAATCTTTCCACTGCTTACAACTTATCCTCATAATCATTCCACTGCTGCGCTGAAAGGGATTGCTGCGTTGAACTTCACGAATAGGATCATCAAGGCTTGGTTACCCAAAAAAGTTGTGCAACAAAGGTATATCTTGGAGGCTTATCTAGCCGTGTCATTAACAAGCTGAGGTGCTGGCTGTGAAGGAAGAATCTTCGGAGAATGAGATTAAAAACTTTCCGTGCAACAGCTGCCATCTACCCTCCATTTTGTTGCAGGTTATTGCTCCCCTTAATGTGATGGAATTTTTTTTTTTTAATCTTAACGAAAAATCTTGTCGTATCTGTCAACCTTGGAGAGTAGAACGCAAGGAGTCAACTAGATATTGGATCCTAGGTCAACGCAGCAGCCACATCCAAAAGCAGGGGTGAGATGTAACGCTTTTGAAGGTAGCGATTTTTTTAAAGCGCTAAAGCGTTTATCATTTAACTGTTACAAGTTAAATCAGTTATTTATTAAGTCCGCGAAGTCAGAAGGAAAGCAACGGACTATTATTCGTTAAAAATAAAATGTAACGGACTTAACGGGCTTAAAAGACTTGGTGTCCAACGATGCACGAATCAACGGTTGAGTGCTCAAATACATTATAAGTAAGTTTTCTGCAGGGCATTAGCCACCCATGTCCGTCCAGTCAAGTTAAAGTCGAGCTTCAGAGCCCATCTCTGGTTACTCGAGTTTCAAATAAAAATAGGCACTGCAGTGCAACAGGCTGAGCACATAAACCTAATCTTGAAGCAAGCCATCACTGACAGCATTCAGACAAACCTGTTTCTGCAGCAACAAACAAGGGTGTTCTCTTCTTGTAGTCCCTATCGTTGATGTGAGCACCCAGCCGCAGCATTATCTTCAATGCTCCGGATGCATTGTTTTTCGCAGCATAATGCATAGGCGTTTGCAATTCACCAAATGTCTTCAAGCCCAGATTTGCTACAAGGCAATTTTCATGGTCATCACTACATTAAAATAATATAAGGTAACAAGCGTAATATTATGCAACATAACAAGTAATATAATATAATAAAGAGCACGTAGGCAAAAGTGGAGCTCAAGCAATAGGCTGTTCTAATTAGTCATGCCTCAGACCTGGCGACATAACATCTACCTTACCTTTAACTAATGAATACAACTACTATAGCAATGGCATATGGATATGCAATATACTACACCAGTGATTGGCACCATGACCCACAGGTGCACAACCAACACTATACCAACCTCCATTCTGCACTAGAAACTCAACCATATCTTCATAATTCACAGCAGCAGCCAGATGAAGAGGTGTTCTCCCATGATAGTCAGCCTTGTTTACATCTGCACCATGGTGCAATGCAAATTTGGCTACATCAGGATGCCATCCTCTTGATATTTCATGCATAGGTGTTTGTCCAAAGCGGTCTGAAAAGTTTATATCTGCACCACTTTGAAGAAGGGAATCCACAAAGTTCAAGTCAATGGTCTCGTCCTCATCTTTAGTTTTTGCAAGCTTTGAGAAGTACACAATGAGCGCTCGACAGCTAGCAAGCGAGTTCCCTTTCTGATTGGTTTTTGCTTTGACTTTTCTATATGCATTAACTTCTTTATTAGGAGCAGAGCCATTTTTACGGTCATCCTCAAACTCCAACTCTTCAACGTCAGAGTCTAAGGTGCCATATGTAGCTTGACTAATCGACTTTTTAAGAGCTTCCGACTCCTCGATAGGAGCAGGACCCTTGCGATGGCTATCAGTCTTGTGCTTCTCAGCACGTCGGTCACAACAGAAATTGCGCCACTTCCCACCAACATCCAAGGCAATGTTTTTAGCAATCTGGTCCTTGAGAGTATCTCCAAATATTGTGCTACCAGCATCACTCATCACAGCATCGGAGTCCATAGTGAAAAGTAAATTGTGAAGCCAGGTCTAGGCTTCTGGCTGGGTCACTCCTGCATTCCAAGCTTAAAACAATGCATAAAATTAACAAAAAAAACACACACACACACACAAAAACACACAACATACTCAAGTGGGATAAACTGAAGAGCTTAAGAGCTCCTACTTTTAAATAGAGTTAACTCAAGGTAAGGGCTGCACAAACTAGTGCTATGCATTGAGACAAAAAGTAAGAGGTAATACATAAATCATGGTCATCTGCGATCAATGAAAAATTCATCAATATCATGCCAGCAATTTTCAGGAGATAAAATAAACCAGCCAAAAAGGTTTTGTTTTGGAAAGAAATCACAACAGGAAAGAACAAATAATCCAACTTTAAATGGAAAAGACAAAACTAGAAATTAGGCAAAAAATATTCCCATCCTATCAGAAGAAAAACTTGACAAGAATTTCTGACCTTGACTTGCAGTTCAGTGATTGAGAGGTGACTTGAAGAATTGACCACAAAATTTAGGCCTCCAATGCAAAACGTGAATTTAACAAATTTCTAGAATAGTCCTCCAGAGCTCGTCTCTATTTAAGTTGCCTCAAAGAAAGGTAACATGACTGGAATGCTTGCCTCAACAGGGCTTTGTATAACTCTATCCAGGCACTTCCCTCATTACATTTCTTAAAATTACTTGACATAGCAAAAATAATGGAACACCTCTTTTAAGCACACCAACACAAGATAGAATCATCATTTCCTTGAAAGATTCCAAAACTAATGAACAACATAACACAAAAAAAAACATGATAATTTTTTTCAGCTTGTTAGATTCAGCTTTGCTTGTTATTTTTGTTGTTTGGGACAATTCATAACCCCTGCCTAAGGCTTTACTGTGTTAGCAGAATAAGTTTTCGGAAGAAAAAATCACAGATTAGAAATATGTACTTAATGAAGATGATTTTATTCTCATAAGTATGGAAGTAAATTACTTACACTTGCAAATTTATGTTAAAGAAAGCTTTGAATTATTGGGAAGATTCCACGCTTTCATAAAGCCAATAAATTACCTCGAAGCGCGTTGTTGAGAGGGGCTGGATGCCTAGCATCAGTTGTTTTCTTTTTCATATAAAACGCTACAGCAAAAACTATAACAATATATCACCAAAGATGGCTTATTTAAAAAAAACAACACACAAATAGACCATAAAACAAACATAGCCTGCTCTGGCCTATATAACTGCAAACGACTATCAGCATAAGGTATCAGCATAACTTCACAGTTTTCCAAGAATGCATTGAATCACCTCCTTTCCCCCTCACCATGCAAATCACATTAAGGGACCCACTAAGATACCAATTTAACAAAGCTCACAAATAGGTGCACAGCAAAATATAATTAAAACGTTTGAAAAATTGCTTAAACATTCTGTTCTAGCTAGCCAACACGAACAACATTAAAGGTGCCAGCCAGAAACTATTCAATAATAAATAAAAGCATACATAAGTGATCACCATTTTGTCTGAGCATTGCAGAAGGTGCCGGGGAGGCCCCAGTTAAATCATTAAAAATTCAGAAGGAATGAAGCACCAAGTAATGGTCTGTAGAATAACACACACTTGAGATACCAGAAAATAAGTATAGCATGATAACCCCTGCTATGTCATGACTTACCAGCAACCCCAAACCTGATAGTTTTGCCCGTGTCATCTTCATTTTTCTATCAAGACATCGCCACTATTTGCCTCGATGAGAGGCTGGGCAATGAAGGCTCAGCAAGGGTTTCACAAGCCGCTGCTCGTAAACACAAGCCCTCGCTCTCTCTACTGCACTCGAGACCGGCAACTGTAAGACTAGCAAACTTGGGCCTACTAGCGCCTCGCGCATAAATGTTGCAAATATAATACACGATCCAATTCTGCAAATGCAGCCACATTTTTAGTAATTGCAATGCTAACGATATTTCGTAAATCAGCACGTATATCCGTTAATGAAGTAATTGACCCTACCCGTGCACTGCTACGACTATGGAAGTTTAACCCAATCAAGAAGCCAAGTCCTAATGCCTCCAAGCCAGTTAGGATTAGCAAAGCATTCAATGGCACAGTCCAGATTTACAGGCTTGGTTTACAAAGCTCGATGTCAATGAAGGATAGCAGTGGAAATACTAAAAATACACATATGACGCGCTAGATGCGGGTGTTGGTTTGGGTTGCTGGCTATGCAAACTTTAACGATGTTGCTAATAAAAATAGCGCTTTAAAAATGCGGAAGGACGAAGGCCTAGAAACATGAACTTAAATACAAACGAGCACAAAGCACAACTTTTAAACCGCTACAGCAAAGGCACTCTAAACGCACCAAAATAAGGTTGCCGCCTTCCTTTCACACACGAACAGCCACAACAATCGGCCAACGAAACCACAATGTTAGATGCGGCGATAAAAATCGTACCGAGGCGTCACACAAACCGTCAAAACAATAAAAACCCTTGTGACCTAATTAGCAGCGCTTACTCAAGTCGTCATCATCAGAGATCACAATAGAATTCTCACAGGGCAGGGTCGAGATTGTTGACCCAGTTATAATCAAGGCACCCGTCGAACGTCATAACCTGGAGATGGAAGAGCAGGACCAAAACAAAAGGGTATGCGACGATCTAACAGAAACCCGAATGGAACCATATTTCGAATTTAACGCGCATGCGAGCAACACTGGTAATAAGCCCGCTGTGACAAGTGATAAGGATGGGAAGCAGTCTGTCGCTACAAGCACACATCAACAGCTCGGTTCTTTCTAGCCACAAATCTGAGCAGTAAAAAGTACTCCTTCCTTGCATAGTGAAATCATCGTGGATGGATAATCGGTCCTTAAAAGTTATCCTATGCAATACATCATTTTACCATTGAACACTTGAGAGTAGCGCCCAACAAGATTCCCAACACCCAAATTTCCAAATATCTAAGATAAAAATTATGTGTGCAGGCTGCAAAAGTCGTTAAATCAGAGCAACCTCCAACCCACAGCTCAATTCACAATTCACAGGTCATTCACAACTCGGCTCGCGAAACACCAAGGCACAAACAAGAACTCCAATGTGAGGGCTTGAAGGATAGCGCTGGTAAACTTGTGTGCTCCAAAACTTGCTTCTGTGCTTTAGATCATGCCTCACTGATTTAAAAATTAAGTTGACAATGTCTATTTATTGGTTGAAGCTGTCATTGAACACTTATCCTAACAATCTCACCCAATGTCTCTATTTAGATTCTATCTTCCTAACGTTATATATCTAGTCATCTCGCCTCTTGCTTGCTTTCTTCCTTTAGCTAAACATGCTGTTACCCAGTAGAGGTGTTTATTTTCTCACTTAAGTGTGTTTTGGCCATGTTGCTAATTGTCAATGTGTTTCTATTCTAATTAGGTCTGAAATTTATCAAGTTGTGCACTCTTCTTAATTGTTCAATATTAAAAGGACTAGTGCGCTTACACCTCCTTACAAATATATTGCTTTGATTTAATTTCATGAGTTGAAAATAGCGATTGCTTACTAAACATGTCCTCAAATTAAAACAAGCTGTTTTTATTCAATTAGCAAAGTTTAAGTATACACTTAGCTATTTGTAACTGATAGGAATGTGGTTACACAACACATGCATATAAAGCAAGCAGATTAGCATTGGCAAGTTAGCAAAAACTGACAATATTTTGCTGACAAACGATATCAAAGTTCAAAAGTATTCTATTTGTAGAAAGCTGTTTGCTAATAAATTTTTGCTCAGTCCTCTGAAAAAAATAAATGTAGCACAAGCAAAACCAGCAAATTCCAGCAAAATACAGTCTCCTAAGGAACAAATCTGATTCAATTGGTAAGTTACTTAGACCAAAGCAAATCTGATTAATTAACCGTATAAAGTCAGAAATACTTCATGGTTCAAAACTGTGGCTAGCAGTCAAGTTCAGAGAGGAAATGAAATTTCTCAGATAACATTTTAAGCATGCAATGTGTGCAAGTTTAGTGATGCTTCTAATGAAAGTGCTTTCTTCAAGTATTTGCTTTATAAACAGTATGTGTCTTGTCCTTACTACAAGTTCTCATTTAGATTCAAGGAGGAACCACATATAGGAGTAACCAAATATGCATCACTCTCTTGAGCACCTGCTCTGCCTTGCACCTCATCTATGTGGTCCTACATTTACTCAAACCTTAAAAGTCAGAAAACAAGCATAAATGCATGCTGTTTTCTGAATAAGCCTATGTTGCAATTACCTACCTACAGCGCAATATACAACCCTAGAGCATACTACTTTCATGAGAGCGCAGAAACTGTAAACAACAATGTCATGCAGTATTTTGCATTTTCGCTAGAAAATACTTTTTAGTGCATTTTGCACGACAAACCATCTGATGAATCAAAAAATCTGTAAGCCTCCTTAGACCATGCTAGCCATACTATATACCGAAAAATAGAGCTTGAAGATCTCCTGCAACTGTGCACATGCGATCTTTTGTGCTGGTGAGACAGTGCACTTCAGGCACATAAAATATGTAAGGATAGCTATTTGATTTCAAAATAGAACCTAGAAAATTAAGTGCCACTATAAAGCAACTATTCTAAAGTCGTGGCAACATACTAATTGACAGATTAATTTCAAACAAAAAATTGGAATGCCTTAAAGTCATGTCCTAGAATTAAACCGCAACACTTCTTCACTAAATTTTAAGTCTCCCAGTGAAATACGAGAAGCAAGGAGCTGTAAGAATTTTTTTGCGGGGTAATTGAGACGCCTTGCATACGGCTGGTTCATGCATACCACTTTAAAGAAATATAGAAACTTTGCTTTACTCAGTTCCACGAGTAGTTCTGTAAGCATTCTATTTCAATAACGAAAGCCAAAACAATACTAACATAACCAAACTGCTTATTCACGTAACCTAAGCAATAAAAATAAATGAACTCTACCACCAAGTTTCCAACGCACTTAAAATTATCCATGAAAGTGCTCAATCTTTCGACGCCGCAGCCAGGGTTAATACCCCATAATGCCCCTTGATGCGAGCCACGAGTAAAGTGTTCATTTTCTGAAAGAGGTTTCCTAAGAAATCTGAGTTTTTCTCTCGGTTTGAGACGGACTTGTGCTACGAGCAATCATACGTGAAGGTTCCCGATCCGCACGAATGGAATGGTCATTTGGCGCATGCGTTTTCAAACACTTCGACCGTTCGGGGAGGCCGGGCATCCATTTTATGTTATTTAATCATTTATCTTTTGGTGCCTTCTATTCGACTACGATTGGTGCATAGCCGTGATAAAGCCAGTGGTTTAGCAGCAGGTAAAACAATACGCGCGCTGTCAGCATATGCGATTCGTATTTTCCTGCTTAGACCAAGTTCATTAGTTAGAGCACATTGTGGAATATGCGGTTCGCTAAAACCTAAAGACAACTGAAAAGAACTGTTATAAGCTTGAAGAAATGTATAATGAC
>QQSS02214994.1:0-11136 GCA_003687565.2 Craspedacusta sowerbii
ATTCGCACAGCTCTCTTCTGGATGTTATAGAGCTTTGATAATTTGCCTTTGTATGTGCTTGCCCAGATAATATTTCCATATGAAAGATAAGAGTGAATAAATGCGAAGTACAAAGATTTTGCTGCTTTGCTGTTTAAATTCTTTCTTACTTTTGCAAGGACACCAACATTTTGAGATAGATTGGCTTCCAAGATGTTTATGTGTCTGGTCCATGACAAGTTCTCATCAAGTGTAATGCCAAGAAATTTTGTAGCAAATACTCTCTTGATGCTGGCACTGCTTAGCAGCAACGGAGGTAGTTTCAGGGGTAGATTGTCCGTGTCCCGTTCCTTGCCAAAAACCATATACTTTGTTTTTGTGAGGTTAATAGAGAGTCTGTTGGCATGGAACCAGTTTTCCAAGTTCTTAAGTTGCGCATTCATCGTGGAGAACAAAGTACTGATATTTTTATGTGATAGAAAGATATTTGTATCGTCTGCAAAGAGAATTACTTGAAGGCCAGGTACGCAGTTAGACAGGTCATTAATGTAAATGTTAAAGTTACCTCTTGTAAATGTTAAAGTTACCTTTAAAGTTACCTCTATGGTACCGTTTGAAGATTCGCACCAAAACGGATGCGCGCACTTGGCATACGTACTATTTTCTCGAGTGGAATGTGGTTGCTTTGCGAAAGGCAGCACACGACCATAGCTCCGATGCCTTGATCAACCAATGACAGTAGTTCCGTGTTTCTCGGGCCTTCCGCGTTTTTTAAGGCGAGGGGGTAATTTGATATCTATCGAGAGAAAATCGTTCATGTAGTAAAAGGCAAGTTAGCATGAAACAAAGCTATTTGTTACGATAAAAGTGAGAGGAGCATCCTCGTGACTAATGCATTGCACGAACGTACCTTCAAGTGCGTTCTCTCGCGTAGAACTTGTATGCGAATCACAGCCATCCGCAGCGCTTTTGTTCACTGCGAGAAAATTGATTCGTACTTCAACTTCAAAAAATCATAGCAAATAGCACATGAACAGTAATTGTTTTCTGGCATAGTTAATTGGCTGCATAACAAGACACAGGGAATCCCAGTTCACCTTCTAGCCTTATGCCTGCCAGTGGATTTCCATCTTGCAACCAACTTCTGGCAATGTGCACACTCCCTATGCTTGTAACTTGATCATCCGCATTCGAGCTCAACTCGAATAAAAGAAATTGCTTAAAAGTTTTAGGTAGAAGCAATGACCATCCAAGCAAGGTAACTATGGCTTCATGATGACCTTTATAGGACAATGCTTGCATGCATAAGCAATAAAAAAGCTAATCTTAGGTACCTTCCATAATTTGCAAGAATATGCTGTCAGCAGGAACACTGCTTGAGTTGGTATAACCAGTATCGTACTGCGTCTCTAACAGAAACGTTTGTTAGTAAGAACAAGTTCAGAAGAAGAATTGTAACCAATTTAGCTAAGAAATTACAGTAAAGGTGAAGTAGGCAGGCTAGATCTTCAAGGCAAATGAAAAGACACACCTTCGAGTTGGATCACTGCTGCCGAAGCCGCATCATGAGAGAAGTTGCTGCCATCATTCTCAATTCCTAAATCATGGTAACAAGGACTGTTTCGATGTGTGGCGAATAAGTAAATAAATACTAATTCAAATAATAGTAAACAAACAGGCCTGAGCAAATTGTAATAAACAACATAATTACTTGAGAATTATCCTATGGCATAGCAAGCATGCAACCACATAGGACACTCGAACCGAGTTACCATCAGGTACAGTAAACATAGGCGGAACAGCATTCTCTGCCCTGCTTTTGAAGTTATTCGGACTCTGGAACTCTGCTTCAATGAAATCCATGACCTCAATAGTTGAAAATGACCTGCTAACTGGAACACTTTCCATAGTTTGGACATAACCTTGACTGGTTCGGAAAGTTCAGAAATCAACACTCTTTTGCCAGACCGCCATAAATGCTCTAATCGCTTGTAGACTTCCAGTCTCTCGTTAAACTCCGCGTAAATTGGCAAGCGAAGCACCGCAGCGCAAACCAATTTTTACTTTTTCTTGGCCAGACAGTGCACGTGATGGTCGCTCTGACGTGGTCAGATTAGTAGCTGCTTCAGACGCATAAACTTCTGGTGCATCAACATCATTGAAGAGACGCCCATGCAAACGGAAGAAATCAGCATGCCACCTGGTATCACAAAGTTGTTCCTGAAAGAGATCCATCTGTAATCTTCGGCGAGCTGCCAATATGTGCGCGCAGGGCAACAGCATAGATTTTCGGAAAAGACACGCGCATGGGCTCTCCGATACCTCAACAACACAACCAGCCGTGTTGACGACAAAAATCTCGTGGATGTCACCTAGGTGCACTAGCAAGCTCTTTCTAACTTGCTTTTTCACTATGTCCGACGCATATGGAGTCAGCAGGCGCATGTAATGCATCTCGCAATGCTCACTCTCTAATGCTATCGTTGGCTGCTTTAGAAATAGCGTGGCTGTTCTGCAGTCCCTTTCTAGTCGCATAGTTCCCAAAATTACGTAGAGCTTGTCAAGGAAGTCTTCAAAGCTGCTGAACTTTGCAATAGCAGACTTCAGCTTTGAGTTAATGCATTCAATCCGGTTACTAGTGCTATTTAAAAAAGTGCCGCTTTGAAACATGAAACCAACAAGCCAATCCCATCTCATGTTGTGCCAGTTTCAGCTTGCGGAGCATGAGTTGAAAGATCTATGTACAGCTTGTTATTTATATCTTCACTCGTTGCGTAAGCAACCTTTTGCAGGGTCTCAAGGGAATCAGCCCGCTGTGCAGAAGTGATTGTCATTTTCTCGCATGTTACTTCTCTCCGAAACGTTCTTAATGTGTGAAAGAGGCAGAGAAGAAGACGAGCATTCGGAAACACCTTCCGAAGAACCTCACGCTCGGTTAAGTTCTCATCAGTTAGAATTACACGAGCGGAATTCATTCTGGTGTTTCTAGTACAAAAAGTATTGAACATCCAGAGAAGGCTTTCTTCATCTTCCACAGTCAGCATTCCGACCGAAACAACCTCACTATTCCCCATCGAGTCTTCGCACAAGGTCAAATAGATTGGCACTCTTATTTCAAGCAACTTATAAGTTGCATCAATAAATAGCACCTCTGGAAAACTATTTAAATAGCTCTTCATCGCCGGGTCCTGAAACACTAAGCCCTGCAGCACATTATCATCCCCTACCCAAACATCAACTAGTGCATCTAAAAATAACTCAGACAACAAATTGAAAATAGCAGGCATGCAGATTTATGCACAGCTACTTAGACCCAATTAAGGGTACTGGCTTTCCCTATGTATAATAAATAGTTGAACATGTTCCATTCACTAATATGTTTTGAAGTGCGGAAGATAGTGAATAAAATCATTGCAACACAAAACTTTCTGACAGCAAAACATGCAAGAAAAAGCAAAAACGTTCAACGATCCAATACACAAAATTTTGAAAATGAACACGGTCTTCATAAACAAATTTAAATAGTCGCATAAACTAGATTACATACTATATCTCCTTTGAAGATGATCTACAAATGCTCCCAAATCATTGCAATCTTCTACTCTATTCCTTAAAATAATATTTGAGAGATCTTTTAGGTAACTTTACTTCCGGTCTTCTGCATGATGTGGAGCTGAACAAGTTTTTTGTTGGCTTTCAGCTTGAGGAATTCACCAGCTTCGAATTCGACATCAGTTGAAATTTTGCACCTCTGCTGAGGTACTTAGGGAAGCAATTCCTACCAAGTTAAACACAAAATAAATTTAAATAAGCAGCGTTGCATATGAATAATGTAGATGATATAAATTGTATGATATTTTTATGATATATGACGCAACCGTATGCAATAATGAAATCATATCATATAACTATGATATTAAAATGACATAATTATGCAAAGTGCAAGAGCTCTTAAATATACAGAAAAATCGACCTACGGGTTGGATTCTGTGATTATGCTCTTCACTCATGCCTTTCACTACCAGCGCGTCTCCCACTTTGTTTGCACAAACATAAATATATGCAGTGCATACTTGCTTGAAGGTTCTACATGAAAAACAGATTCAGCCCAAAACTACTCACAATGTTTCTCTTAATCCATCACCGGATTTTTTTAACTTTCTTCCTCCATGTATACAGCAATAGTGTAATTCGTAAAATTGAGTATCTGAAGCAAAAGTCTTTCTGCAAATTCGCTTCTGGGCGGACAAAAATGTGCTTGCGTCTCGTTGGTCCAGCTGAATGCCCTTCAGTTTTTGATACGAACTTATGGCCACCTTAAGTTCAGAATAACTGCGAAACTCCTTACCTACAGTTAATGCATCCACGCAAGAAGCCATGGTCTGGTGGGTGGGATTCTTGCATTTTTCGCGCCATGAGTCTCTTAATGAGTGTCATCAATTATGAGGCATCCAAATGGCGCAGCCAATCATTGCAGACTTCCCGTTTTTTTAGTTGCGCAATATCGCAAGCGGGTTTCCGCATGGGAGACACTGCCCTTAGTAAAACATGATGTACTTTATTATTAGAGAGGAGGTCCACTCTCTCTGTGACGAAAATAGTGCCGAATTTGAAGAATGTAATGAAATAATGAAAATATAGTTGAACATTTAATGAAAATATCCAGAGTTGCTGGATATTTATGTATATTTATCAAAGGTTCGTCATTATGTTTCTTTGGAAACACTTAGAAGTCTGTATTTGAGCCTACTTCAAAGTCATCTATCATAAGGATGCTTTGTTTGGGGTTTTGCAAATAGAACAAATCTGGAACAAATAAATCGTATACAAAAGCGGGCGCTCAGAATTTTAACGTTCTCGAACATTGACGATCCGACATCAAAACTATTTGCAGAAATGAAAGTACTGAAGCTTGATGATGTAATAGAATTGAATAGATCTACATTTATGTTCGACTGGGAAACCTACCGTTACCCTTAAAATCCCTCTTCTCATCGAGGTCATGCCCTCGAAGCAAGCGAAATGACCGACATACATACCTCAATGGGCCAGTGACGCGAACTGTTTCTTATGGTGACCGATCCTTAACAAGTGTTGGACCAAAAATACTGAATAAACTTATGGACGTCGATATTGACCTGAGTGTTAGTAAAACGCAATTCAAAAGAAATCTAGTTGCTCTCTCTGCCAAGTATTAGGAGCAAATTAAGCAACCTAGTTTGCGAAATGTAATGCCTGACATAAATTCATGGAAGTCTAGCATTGCAAGGTAACCCGCTTGACCCACATTTGCTTACACTTGCTTGCATTTTTGCTAAAAGCTATTGCAACGACCTTACGCTTAGTGTACGTTTTTATTATTTTAATTTGTATATCAGCGGAGAATACGCATGCTTTTGTATAAAAGTATTAGGCGGGCGCTTCAACGATTAGCGTTGCTAAGAAGAACTCTTCTTTCCATTTTGCTTTTACTGTATTTCGCTTATGCGTTTACGGGTAATCATTTGTATGCTCTTTGGGAAAAATAAATTCTTGTCTTGTCTTGTCCTGTCTTGATGTATTTGCTACACTTTTAGTGTTTAAATATTACATACGGACTCAAGTGAATGGCTTTTATAAGTAAAGATCCTATTTTAAGGTCCGACGAAGCTTTGATTTTGCATTCTATAATTTTATTAAGACAAGCCTTTAACAGGATAAATTCTCAGAGATATTAAGCAAACATTCCTGCACTAATCACACAAAATAACATATTGTTTACAGCGGCGAGAGACCTTGAGAATAAGTTGAATAAGTCTATTCCAAGCCACAAATGCATGAAAGTTTAAATGGAAAATATTGCACGATGTTCCATACTACTTTCGCAATTTTCTTTGCTAGGCATCAATGAATTCAAAATTCAAAATGGTGTGGACGTCCCAGACTCTGGCACCAGCTTATAGTTAAAGTCTTGTACGTTTAACTCTTGCTTTTTCATCAGGTATTTGCAAAAGAACCTCCCTATCCCCATTCCATGCCATCAAGAAACCGCGGCCATCGCGACACTGGTGATACCGTTTGATGGAAGCTGGTTGACTCTTCATCCTGGCCACAGTTGGGTTTCCGTGATCACCTGTGTCACCAATTTCGTCAGGGTAGTTCTAAGACCAGCCAAGTGCCGCATTCCTCTATGATACGATTGCCGCTGTCAACTTGTTTACAAAATGAACATCAGTTTCAAGAATGTTCCTCTGCTATGTGACAAACGCGCCATGCAATAAAAAAAGAAATTTTTTAAGGATTTAGACGCAAATGATTCAAGCAAGGAAACGTCATCATAAAATCGGCTTCTTATACGTATTGCAGATGTCCAAATTTTCCTTTTGATACTGCAAGAATATCAATTTAGCCTCATCCTATGTCCACAGGCCTTCAAGTCTAATTCTTAGGAAACTTTGTGCCGCTAAGATTTATCTATCTATTCATTGGAGGCAGTATGCCCAACTCAACGAGAAATCTAGCCATTTAGTAGTTCGCTTGCATCATTGCAAATGGTATTACTAAGTTTGCGGATAAAATCTCTATGGGTACTCGTGATCATGCTTCCAATTATCAATTGTAGAAATCTTTAAGTAATCTTTACTTGAGAATCTCGTCAGTTGACAACCTTTAAGTAAGGATTTAGGCGACAAAAACGTTATTAAGTATAGGGAGAGTACCTTGCTACTTTCAACTGCTTCCTCGAAGAAAAAGACAAAGCGCAATTAATTGCTTAGAAGATCTGTGTGCTTAAGTATTTGTCAACTATAAAGGCTAATTTTTCTATGTGGTGAGATATTGGACTACAACACGCGTCTCTCCACTCCCCGTCTAGAATTTGCTATCCTGGTATAACAGCACAGCCGCTTATCTGAATGGAATCCCAGTAGAAGATAAAGGAGCCACGAAAGCTTTCAGTCAAAATAACCCCATAAGTGAAGCAATCATTTTTTTCATTATGGTCAAGCGATGCTTCTTAGACACCAAAACTTTACATCGACAGCGCAACTACTAAATTTGCACTTCTGTTGGGCGCACGTTGACGATCTCGTCGCAAGGACAACTCCGGATCCTTTGTCTACAGCGAGCCTTCAAAAATTCGAAATAAGGATGGCACCTAAACAGCCTTCGGAAGACTTTCTTCGCGCTTGTAAGGAGTCGCATGGACTATTTTTCCACAACATGGCAACCACGACAGTGACATGAAAATAAACCGTTTGGACCGCGTCCAAAACAGAGCCTTGCGTATGAATTAGCGCAACTGACATTTGCGCAACTTGTGGCTCTTAGAGCAGAAACCTGTACTCAGAACTACCATACTTTTAGCAGCAGTTGGCCCTAATCGGAATGCAAAAAGCGATCGGAAGTTCACTTGACCACCCAAAAGCCTTGACACTGAATAACACTACCATGCACGCCATCCAGGGCCGAACTTGGTGTCCCTATTCCAATAACATTTATCCTGGAGGAGCAAAAGGCTCGAATTCCTCTAATCTAATCATAATTCCACCATGCCAACCCCATGTAAAGTCATCTTCCAGTCTCAGTGGTCACACTAGATCAAGGCATTCTCAAGTTATAATGAGTAAACAAAAATGACTCTGCATCCACCACTATTTAACGCAAGAACACGTGACGTCTGCCATGACTTCAACTACCAAATATACCCGACAGAAAACTACGTAGGCAACGCACCGTCATTGCTTTGTATCTAGACGTCAGCACTCCCAAAAAAAGATGAGCAAATACCAGATCTAAGTGTTCTCTAACCGGCTATCATGTGTGGAAGAAAATCACATCAAGGCACATCAAGATTTTAAAACGTTTGGATTACATGGCCATCCGTGAAATGGGTATCCAACCACAATGGCGTGTGCAGACAGGACTCTGGGTCTCTATGACAATGGCTTTAACTGCTGCAGCGTCCACAACAGCAACAGCAGACCTTGTACAGGTAAGCGTGCAGTACTCTACGGTCTACGCGGGATTGAGCATACATCATATGTTTTGGACCATCACCAAAATGCCAGAGCAATTGCTAAGGCTAGTAATTAATGATGTAGGTAAGTATCCCAAAATTTAACGATTCTTTTTTAGATTTGACAGTGAGGGAGGAGATTGGGGCACATGTAAGTGCGGAATTCAATTAAATGGAAAAGGACTCGAGCTGATCACTAGAAAAAAAAACGCACCCCATACTCTATGCGATCTATGGAAAATCAAATAATTTATGCGTTCGCCCGAGTTGCTGGCGGTGGGGAAGTTGTGGACTTCAGGTTCACTCCATCTTGGCGGACCAAAATGTTGTAAATAGACTGAAACGCTTTGCATTCGGTTGACTACGGAAGCACTAGTCTTGTTCTTTAAGTAGCAGAGGACTGAATAGTGTTCATGAGCCCAACGCAAAACGACTCCTACGGTGCAGATATTCAAAACTGCAAGTCCCTTTAACCTTCAATCAGGTACATAGAAAATGAAGCATCACTTGTATAAAGGCACTGCACCGCTCAAACCAGATCAAACGCGTCAGCATGCAAGGGCCTACCATAACTCATCTGTTTAGAGCACAAAGTTCGCTATCTGCGAGTCCAAATCAGTAACCCTGAATACTTCTCGCCCATTAATCATCATTAACGTGAATCTTTACGAACACAAAGGCTTGCTACTGCCTGCGTAGATCTTAACTTCCAGGAAACGTGGAGACTGACTCCCGAACTACACACCCAAAAACTTCATACAAAAGTTGACATAAATCACCAAATAGTTGCCGTGACTCAAAGGCTCCGTGACACAATACAATACAAGATTCGCAGCCACACACTACGAAGGTTATGCGACAAGCTAACATCGATGAATATTTCACTACATTGGCAGGCAATTACTTTAATTTGTAGCTGTTCCTTGATATTTCCTTCGTTAAGGATGCGCTTCTTTTCCAGTACAAGAATGACGAACAGATGAATCGACACTATTGCATGTCGCCACCGGCGCATATATATTTTGGGTTCTATGATATCCTGTCCTGGGATTTTGCCCAGCTTCAGGCATAGAGTGACACGTTGGACCTCGAACAACGTCATCGGATCATCTTTGTCAGCGTCTTTGTCATCAGGAAACACGCTGTTTGGGAGCCGGAAGTTGCGTTTCTTCCAACAAATTATCTTGTCTTCAAATGCGATGATCATCGACAGGCCACATTCGTTCGCTAATAATTAGCGATTGAAATTATTTCTAAGCGAGTCGGCGAAGCACACCCAAAAACGTCTTCATGTTCCTGCGGAGACTGGCGACATCTCATACGTCTTTTTGCCCCACCATTTATGATTTATCCATCACTGCGTCCCCTACCTCGTCCAGGTCTGACCGATGAGTTAAGTGCATTTCCAGGCTTCATCTTAGTGGATCGGCGTTTCTGGAGCCACGGGAGGCATCTACAGTATGAGTCCAACTGAAATGAATAGTCCTACTGCTGGCGGCGTGGTGGGAAACGCCTCAGCCAGCAAGGCGTGATAGCGTTTTAGTAATGCGACTGAGAGTGCCTGGTCCTTCCTTAGAAGGAGCCCTCAGATTAGGCTTTAAAGCTTCGTCTGCGAAACCTCTCGACTATAACTGAAGCCAACTTGAGTACTCTGCGTGGAAACACAACACCGATAGTATTCCGTTAATGGATTGCGAGGTCCCTGAACAGTCCCTACAGGCTGTTGCCTGAGTCTTCTCGGGGAGGTGGGACTGGCAAGAAACCTTAAAGCTTGGTTAAGCTTGAGCATCGAGACTACAAGATCCGGTAGCTGGGCTTAACCACTTGTGATGAGTCGTTCGCGAACTAGCCAGCTCTAAGAGCCGACATTTTTTTAAGCGAACGATGGGAGCCGACTCACAAATCTGAAGATCCGACTCTTTAATTTTTAAATTTAGTGTATAGAAATTAAATCCTTACGTAATGAAGGATATTGACTTTTTTCAGACAAATTGACCAACATTTCAGGGTGCAACATAAGAGGAAAATAATGCAAGCCTCTTGGCAGCCACACGATTTCTCATTACAAATCTGTCTATTCCTGTTACTGATACACGGGGTGTCAAACTTGCAAGATAATTATGCTGCAAATAAGAAACGATGGCATAGAAAAGAGAACGAAAGAAGAGCGAGAGTAGTCCATTCAAAATTCAGAGGACAGTAAGAACAGCTCCAAACAAGCAGAATAAGGAGAATAAGTCGGAAGCACAGCAGCGTTTGAAATCATTTCAATGATTTGAGCAATTTGAAAGCTCAGTGTATAACTTGCACATTACAGATGTCATTCAGAGCGGGCGCTATCCCTAACTTACACTGGGATATGTAAACTGTTCACCTAACTATGAAGGAAGCAGAGCCTCGACCAAGTAGCATTCCTGCTAGTGTTGGTGATAGAGCTATTGGAGTCAGCACCGCAGGGTTGGAAATGTATCCACTCAGTTACGCAGACCTAATCCGCGCCCCACAGCACATCAGTCGACTGCAATAGCCCAGTTTAAGCAAAGGTCCTTGTCTGCAGCTGAACAAGGCAGATTTGATATTGCTTTGGCTAAAATGTGTGCGACTGATTTCCTGCCATTTTCAACCGTGGATGATAGAGGCTTCAGAAAGTATAGTAAACGTCAAAGCCCCATGTGCACATTCCCAAGAAGGAAAGTAACTTCTGCATGACGTATTCCACGTTTTGCTACAAGAAATGATACATTTTCAGTAAATGGGGAATACTTGATGCACGTCACACGGTATTCGCCAAAACGCTAATTACACCGAATGACAAAAAAAAAATTTGTCGGAGAATATTTTGGTATCTGATATTTAATCTAAGATAAGTGAAACATGCTGATTCATAATTTGAAAACCACATGTGTCTATCATACACCGTTTTTGAGATATCTAACATCAAACAGGTCAGTCTTTAACACTGTATTAAGCCATACAATTCATAGGAGTCACTTCACACGAACTACACAGTAGCATCGAGTTAAAGGAAACACATATCTTTAATGAACATACGCAATGTAATTAGATTGTCGGTTTGAATTTCTCTGTGTTTGACTTGCGTTTATGCTGAGCGCTTTCCGTGTCACGCTGTAGAGTCCAGCAGTAGTCAGCCAGCATCGCTG
>QQSS02215005.1:0-11136 GCA_003687565.2 Craspedacusta sowerbii
AATAATAATAATAATAATAATAATAATAATAATAATAATAATAATAATAATAATAATAACATTAATAATAATAATAATAATAATAATAATAATAATAATAATAATAATAATAATACGTGCCGCATAAATAAAAGTCGCAATACAAAGTCTCATAACAACCAGTTCACATACATCTTCCTGACAGAATGTCATGGTACTCCCAGACGGCCAATGTTTTTTTAGTGGACAACCATTAAACATTGACGGAATAGTGGCAATTAGGTATGTTAGATGGACGTTTCAAGAATGGTATATATTTTAACCGCGGCGCAGCGTGGGAGCAAATGGCGTTCTTGGGTATGTTTATTTATTTATTTATTTTTAACTGCTATGGAGCACTGCTTACAAATTCTCGTGCTGCAGAGCATCAGCACAAAACACATAGCCAAAGAATATTTGTAATGTGCGGAATTTAGGCATGATAATCTATTAGTAGTAGTAGCAGTAGCTAATAGCTTCTTTGGGCATGACCGTTATCTTGATGGAAGAAGTTAGTTAACTAAGGACAGTACTTATCGTATAGTGAAGTAGAAATCTTTGGGATCTTGTTTAAAGGCCTTAAGTGTAATCCGTGCATTAGTATAGTAACATTTGGTCTTGTTCCGCAGATAAGGACTTCTTGTGAAGATGCCAAACCGTCTCTTCCTAGTTGCCGATCTTTCCAGATAGCCAAAGGTAGACAGGCGAGTTTCATATCCCTGATCAATGGTACATATCTGCTTTAGGTGTTGTCAAAGCTGCAGTAGAGGGCCTTAAAAATCAAAGGAAACCACAGTCTCTAATGCCACAGACGGTACGAACTTGTTAGAGGCTATTTGTCACGCTAATTACAGATTTGAAGCAGATGAGTGCAAAGCTTGGCTTTTATCAAATGCACGTTGTAAGTCCAATCTAACATAGAACTAACAAACATTGTCTTTTGAAGCCATCATTGATGGTATGCCATGAAAAGGCAAATAGCTTTCTCGGAAAACCATGCCTTAAGACATATGTTATTATTTCCCGGACTAGTAGCAAGTTACGGTATACCGTGTTATGCATTTCTGGAGTAACGTATGTTTTATCAGTTGGCGAATTCTCGTGTAAGAAAAACTTGTCCGCCAGAAAGCAAATATAGTTTCGGCTGTTACAGAGCATGCGAAAACTTCAGACATTGGCACATTTCTGAACCTCTGGCACGGGTCCTTGTGTGGTCGGTGGTATGTTCATCGAAGCCATGCTATCGTTCCGCTGGACAGAAGTTATTCAAGACCCGGTCAAGAGCGGATTGGGCTCTTAACCTTCGTTGCAGTTTGGTATCTTGTCTTTGAACGACGTGATAATACCAGAAGTAACTAAAATGTCCTGAAGATATGCAAGCCTATATCAGATTCAGTGCAAGTAGTTAAGGTAGCCCACTTTGCTCTCCATATGGCTCGAAACTGTTTTATGTTACTCTTAACCACTCAAGTGCTTTGAAGCTAAGTGCTCTTACTATCTAAGTTTTGGTCCCTAGCTTACTTTGTAAATCATTTCTTGTGTATAAATTTGCTATTCTTGCCTTCTAGGAAAATTATCCCGAAGCTATTTAAAATGAGTATAAATGAACATCAAACATTCTTTAGCTGGTTGGAGCAGCCCAAGCAAATTGCATTCTTCTCCTTTTTCTTTTTTGTTCTCTGTGTCGCCATAACCAAGCTGTCCAAGCGCCGCAGGCATAATCATAAAGACTTTCGTGTTCGGGACCCACGAAAAGGCCACAGATGGGTTCACTCTGATTTTATTGCAAAACCTACTTATTGCAATGTTTGCGAGGTGTCACTTGTGCGTGGAGTCTTCTGTGACACTTGCTGGATCTGTGTGCATGATGAATGTGAGGATCATGGCAACGAACGTCTAGCATGTAAAGTTATGACTTTGTCAGACCGGCTTTCCAGCCGGCATCACTGGGTAAGAGGAAATCTGCCCCTTTGCAGTAAATGCTTTATCTGTAACGGGCCGTGTGGTATGGAGCCTAGACTTTCTGATTACCGGTGTGTATGGTGTCAAGAGACTGTACATGAAGGAACTTGTTATAGCAAGGTACTGCCTGAATGTTCGTTTGGGATCTACCAAGAAATTATACTTCCCCCATCTTGTGTGAAACTTAAAACAGTAGGTTGGAGAGGTTTGTCAAATATCAAATCTTTTAGTATTATCATCTGTCACACTTATATCTGCTGTTGTTTGATAGCTGAATAATTCAAGTGGACTTGTACTAAAATGTAACTATGCAATTGTTTGTTTTGTGTTGTTGGAATATCACTTGATTTAGGTGTGCAAGAGTCTGACATGTTATGGACTTCATTGTTATTGTTCCTGTCTCTAGCTCCTTGTTTGAATGTTGGCACTGTTCTAATAGCTGTATATATGTTTTAGCTCTTCGCCAACGCATGTAAAGAAGTTTTATTTCTCAATCAGTCAAAGCCAAAATCATCAGTTGATTTTCATTGCTATGCAGTGAATATCATCACAAGTAATCTTGTTCAGTTTTGTACTTTGGTTGCTAAGCAAATCTTTTGTTTTTTGCAGGTCGACGTCATGTAGTAATTCGGGAAGTGACAAAACCAGCATTCAAGAAATGGCTGCCATTGCTTGTTATTATTAACCCTAAAAGTGGTAGCAATGAAGGTGTTAGACTACTTAAGGCATTTAGGGGGCTCCTCAACCCTGCTCAGGTAATTTTTTTTTCCTTAGTGGCTGCAAGTTATGTAAACTTTTTACTCAATTTGTTATCATTTTCCAATATTATATTAAGAGGATATTGTCTGCTGCTGGAAGTGTCTGCTCCAGTCCAAATAATGAGCTTGTTATAATCTGCTTATGGAAGACCTGAACTGAACTTTCCTTGATTTGCATGGTTTGTTTGTGTCTGTGTGCTATATGAGGTAGTTACCTTTTGCTTGGGTTGGCCAGGGTCATGTCAAATTTTTGTCCGATTTTTAGTTATTTACCTCTTGTCCACTTTTGGCTGCCCGGGTTGCGAACACCCACACCAGGCGAAAACTTGTTATCCTGAAAAAAAAAGTCTTGATCTCATGTATCACTGTAGATAGTAGCCTATGGCTATACATTCAACATTGTCACTGAATCCAAAATTGTCAACACCAAAATGTAAGACACCATACAGAAACCAATGTCGGCGATGCAGACGGAAACAAGATTTCACAGCTTCGGTAGTATTACAATGCACAAGACTTTTGCGAAATACGGACCAGCAATTTAATACTCTTGTAAGGACTGCTGATTTAAAAGAGGTGGAATGCTTACATGGAAAATTATTAATTTTGCTTAACAGCTGTTTTCAGTTTACCATGTTAATACAATAAACAAAGCTGCAGTTCAGAAAATTAACCACACAGCAAAATTTATTGGCCATTACAATGAGATGTTTCAAATAATGTATTTCCACATAAACCAAAGTGGAAGCAGACAAGATTAGCACCATGAGAATACTTGGACATAAAACAATCCAAATAAGTACAGGCAGATTGCTCTAGTATCAAGCAAAAGCTATGCTGACATATTGAAAGAATTAGTATGCCAATAGAGCAGACCGAATTTTCTTTGAATTCAGACAAGGAGTACCATATTTATAGAATACACAAGAATTGACAATGCATTTTTAGGTGGAAGCCCACTCTGGGAAATGCGCGTCCCCTCTTGTTCATATTCTTGCTTAGCCCCCTTGTGGTTTGTGGCTTTTGTGGATAACATTTGTTGCATAGTTAAGGTACTTTTGCTCTTGTCATCCATTACATTTTGAGTGCCTTGGCATACAGCAGCAACATTTCAGTTGCTGCTTCGCAGAGGTTATATTTAGTGCCCTTGTTTATTTTAGATTATTGATCTGAGTGAAATATCATCAGAAGCTGCTTTAGAATTCTGTTGTCTACTGTCTGATGTACAGCGTCGTGTTTTGGTGTGTGGTGTGTATAACCTCTGCTTCGCTGAGGTTATATTTAGTGCCCTTGTTTATTTTAGGTAATTGATCTGAGTGAAATATCACCAGAAGCTGCTTTAGAATTCTGTTGTCTACTGTCAGATGTACAGTGTCGTGTTTTGGTGTGTGGTGGGGATGGCACAGTTGGTTGGGTGCTTGATGCAATTGAGAAAGTAAATTTGCCTGTAAGTGTGCATTTTGCTATTTGCTTCTGTATATCTGAATCCCCTTACTCTTTTCTTCGTCAAAGCAATATCAAGCTTGTGTGGCTTGTGCACATAAATTGATTTTCTTTAAATTTCCAGCTTGCACAATTGTTGCCATGTTTGTTTTTTTGCTATCAGAGGTCTTCTTGTCCATTTATATTTTATCTGCATCAGTCAGTGCTTTACCCTTTCACATCGTTTCTTGGATAAAATTTTACCCAAGTTTTCATGAGATGCATTAACAGTCGAAATGCTGGTGGTTGTCTTGACAATAAGTTTAAATGTTCATTTAGATGTGAGTTGTTGTTATGTCGTAATGAACCTTAATGCTCATGTCATACCCTTGAGGGCTACGTTGGTATGCTGATGCTAAATTTGATCTGCTTGTTTAGGTTACATAGGAATCCGTAGAATTAGAAAACTTTAAAATTTTCGTTTAATTTTTATAATGTTGCGGTAACTGTCAGGCTTGTGACGCTGTTAAGGTGTTGATATTGCCATCAGTTGAAGCCTACATGGATAACCTTACCTTATTGCCGAATCAGGAGCAACAGTTGCAGGAAGGTCTGGTGACCCGCGATGCGTTAATTATATGGACGGGAATGCAATGTTCAAGAAGTGTAGTAGTCTGTCTATTAGGTGAGGCATATTAGTAGTTTAGCGTGGGTGGTAGAAGTATAACCCTCTTTGTCAGAGCAGGGTGTTAAAAGTCCAGGCATATGGTATGAGGGCGGATTATCTGATAAGCACCAAGAAGTGGGCATTCATCGCCAGCTAGAAAGCATGGCGAAGCGACTTTATAGCTTGTGCATGGGCATTCCAGGAAAGCGAAACTGTGGTCAGTTTTTGTGGAAAGGTGTTGTCAGTTTGGGTTGCTCTCGAGAGTGTTGTGGCAGCTGTTGGTGTACAAAGTGGCAGTAGCGAAGGTTGAGCGCATGTAGCAGAGGCGGAATGCTTTTTGATTTTATAGAAAATGGTGAAGGGTCGCACGCATGTTGACTGATGTTGCGCTCTAGTGCAAGGCCAGCAAGCTCAGGTTGCCTTTCTCCTCCCTTTTGAAGGAGTTTAAAGCTGGGAAGGTCCGACTGGTAAGGATGTGTCCAGAGTCTGCAGATCCGGTTGTGTCGGAAACTCGTCCGGTTATTAGATCAGGCAAGAAGTGGAACGCTGAGAAAGCAACTGTCGACGCCGAAGCCGAGTGGAAAGAAGTTGGAGCTTTCTAGATCGCGGGCGTGGCCTTGGCTGTAGGGCTCCGGTGTGCTGGTTTAGCAAACTGAATCGGGCAGAAAGCGTGATCTAGTGGTGCAGAATGTTAGGGAAATGGAAGAGGCTGAACGAGTGCTCAGAGCAGCCCAGCAGAGGGTTCAAGGTGTTTGGACCAACAAAGGAGAAAGTAGAGCAAATATGTGTGTCTTTGGGTGATTTGCTTGAGATGTCAGCTGGATCAATTCGCTTTATGGTGGGGGAGCATTTGATGTTCTTCCTTCACCTCCCTACTTGCAGCGGTGGGGGGAAAAACCGTAGGACTTGTGCGGGAAGTGTACAAAGACGCGTGCGTCTTTCGAGCACCTGCTTTCATTTTGTGGGACCCTGTTGCCTGCATACGCTTGGCGTCACAACCAAGTGCTATGTGTCTTAGGAAAGTTTGCGAGACGAGCTGTGGCTCGACGAGTAGAGCTGGCTCCACAGCGAGTGAGGGTCTTTTCGTTTGTGGGTGCTGGGCATGGCGGGAAGGTGCGAGGTTACCTTGGCGCCTGCCGATGATTGGGAAGTGTTAGTGGACGAGGGCAACGTCGCTATTTTAGCAGATGCTGTGATCACCTTACAACGTCCGGACTTGGTGCTTTTGCCTAAGAAAGAGCGATTTGTCTTTATGACAGTGGACGGTGCCATGGGAGTCCAGCATGGATGAGGCGAGGCGAAGGAAGCTCTCCAGACGCGCAGATCTTGGAGACAAATGCAGGCGCAGTGAAGTTTAGACGGTCTTGGTAGGGTACCCGGGGTTTGTTGGCCATTCGGTGAGGCGTTGGGGTTAACGAGTAGGGAGGCTGAAGCTAGCGTGCGTAGGGTGTCGAACGCATCTGAAGTGGGATTGGCATGGGTATTGCAGAAAGCAAGTAGTAACACGGAAAGAAATGCTAGGTAGGGCGCCAGATGCATCCGCCCCGGGAAAGACCGAGACTTCACCGGCGCTGGTTGCAACTGGCAGGGCAGATGTGTCCCATAATGCGGTTTGGGTATTTATTACTGGTCGAGTAGGGTAAGTAGCTATTATTACACCAGTTGGGGTGCTGTTCAAGGTTATCCTGGTGCAGTGCGGGCCAAGCAGACGGAGATATCCAGCACTTGAATGGCCGAAACACATGTGAAGTCTGGTGTACTGATGATGACCGTCTGGTGTTTGCATGGTATGACACTGTTTGCTTCATTGGTGACGTTCAAACATTGCGTTCATCTCGTTCGTCACCTTTATCTCAAAGATCGCAATCGCCACGGTCGCGAAATTCATCGAGCCCATCGCTTTCTTCGTGAGCTTCGTCACTGCTTTAATGTGCGGAGAAAAGCAAGACTCTCTGGTCCAAGCCAGCAGTTTCAAAGATTCGTTGAATTTGCTGAAGTAATAACGCCAGATGCATTACAGTACTATGGCGTGAATTAAACGACTATGGTACATTCTAAGCGTGCCTGAAGAACACAGAAAGAACACACATGACCAGGGCATACAGGCTCCATAAGTAATAATTTTTTAAACTCCTTGGCGCTTAGTTTCTGCAGTGTTTCAGTTGCTTTATCTTGGAGCAACTAAAAATAAACCACTGACATAACTTAGGTCTTTAGTAACCAGATTTTTTAGTGGTGATTTCCTGATGGCAGTGGTTCATGTGCTTGTTGTTTACTTGCGAGTCAGCTGTCGGCATGACATTGGATGTGCGCATGTGTCTTTGGGCAATTCTGTGAGGTTTCCGATACTGGTAGCTTACCGAATGATAAATAATGAATTATTACATAACCAGAGCTCCTTTGGGCTTACAGATTCTCACAGCTGTTGTATGCATAAGCCACCTAGATTACCTGGTGCCAAATCTCCAACCAATCTATATGAAACTTAACGAAGCAATGCTTGCGCTATGACCTTTCTCTGTGAGTCACACAAAGCCATTAATAAGATTGATAGATTGCAAAATTTTCTATTACTTCTGTAGTTTAAAATTTCCTACTTGTTCGCCCCTAGTAAGCAATGACATCAAGCGCTCGTGAAATTTGTGTGCGTGTTAATGGTAGTGCTGGTTTAACCCATCGCAATCGCTTAGATTAGATTATGGAGGAATCGCCCGTTGCAACGACATTTATCTCTATTAGGAATGTAGCTTTGTCATCGATTCGCCCTTCCAGATTGCATTCCGTTGCTTTAGATACGGCCACATGTTGGAATACATCCAATGGGAACTGGAAATGATTTAGCCCGCGTTCTTGGATGGGGCCTTAAATATGTCGGTGATGAAGATGAGATTGATGATCTGCTGCATGACATAGAAGGAGCTGAAGTGGTACCGTTTGACAGGTATGGTTTGCCGTGTTCATCGTCGCCTTTTGTAACTTGATTTGCTTGAGGATTCTTTCATAAAACACATTGTTTTGCGACTTCATCCGCTTAGCTCACTGAGTGTATGATATGCTTTATTGAAGTGCCTTTTTTTTTTCATGTGTTCATCGGCTTCCGTGTACATTGTTTGTGAACTACATGGAATTAGTATTTCCTGCACTGCTTTTACCGTTTGTTTTGCGTTTCGCGCATCCCATAGATGGAATGTTCATATTGCAAATACTGGATATTTTGGCAGGCAACCGCCTTCCAAGGTAACTCTTAGTGTTCGAGGATTAGATTCATTCTTTTTCTTTATTGATTTTGAACGGGTCATGATCCTTTCTAGTATTAATCCTCGACTCTGTTTAATAGGAATCGAGACAAACATGTATTAAAGTTAATATTTGTGTGAACAGTATTTCAGTCCGTGTTTTCTTTGTGTATGATATTTTGCTGGTTTCATATTCTGATTTCAGTGCTGTATCGGATGGGGTGTTCCTCTGTGATTATTAGCTCATCCATGCGTATCCTACGTTTCTTATTAATCGTAGTCCCCCCCTCTTTTTTTTTTCTTTATTTAGCTTATGTAATGCCCATGAATCTTTGATAACTGTTTTGACATGAGCATTTCATATAATGTTCCGTTCACGTTGCTCTTCAGGAGATACACATGAACAGCTATGTATCAGTAGGTTGTGATGCTCAAGTTGTATTAAACTTCCACAAACATCGGGAATATCGCCCCTCTTTATTTACTAGTCGTATTCTCAACAAGGTAAGTTTATTAACACGGTAGCTGTAGCCTTTATATTGTTTATTGATATTGAGCCATGTGTAGAGCTTTCCTGTCGTTGGTTTCCTTTGACCCTTGTTTTAAGTCGTTTTATTGAGTTAGTCCTTTGTTGGATCTATTAATTTCAAGAGTAAGATATTCTAAGCTGTTACGTAAATTCTGTATTTCAGCTTATATACTTCATCTATGGCTCCCGGGATGTCTTAGAAGCTGAGTGCAAAAATCTCCATGAGCGTATAGAAGTTGAACTAGACGGCAAGCTGCTTGAGCTTCCGAAGCTTGAAGGTGTTGTTGTTCTCAATATAAATAGTTGGTGCGGGGGTTGCCAAGTGTGGGACAGTAATGGGAATAATGCAGGCTGGCCTCCTTCCAAGTAGGTTTATATGCCTGTTTCAAGCGCACTGTAAGTTTGATTGAAGTAATAAAGATTTTAATGGCTGCTTGCAGGACTGCTAAAATTGCGTAGGGTTGCAGCACATTGAGTCGGGATAATCTGGCTGTGCAACTGATTTTTAGTTTATTTTTGGATTCATGACACTGATTTTGTTTAATTCTGACCTGTGTCATATTTATGACTGTAGGGAGCCGCGTCAGGAAATGTTTCATTGTCACATTTTTTTTTTTTGCGCTTGCTCGAAGTGTATTGCATTACTGCCCGCGTGTTGTCGCAGCTAATTTTGCTGGTAATGGTGAGCGTGGCGTGCGCATTCGTTTAGGTTTAATGATGGCTATCTCGAAGTGGCAGGCTTGTACTCCTCCCTTCACATCGGTAAAATTCAGGTTGGACTGGCAGAGCTACTGCGGCTGGGTAGAGCCAAAAAGGTCAAGGTAATGATTCAGAGACAGCGCTAACGTAAAATGCACAGGCCCTGTTATGCTCTTTCGCATTAAGGAAGGTCATTTTAAGCACTGCGAAGCCGACTTTGTTTTCCTCATGCCCGTGATGGATTTTTTATTTTTTATTTTATTTATTTATTTATGTATTATTATTATTATTTTATTTTTTTTGACGATTTAAGGTTCTTTGAATTTTTTTTGTTGTTCTTAAATTTATGGCCTATTGACAATATTTGTAGTAATTTACGTAACAACTGCTTTGAGGGATACGCGTGCAAGATTCCTCATTTTGGAATTCCTTTTAAGACTAGGCCCATTACGCTTAGGCTTGTTTCGGGTTTAAGTCAAAGTCCTAGTGTAAACCGAGGCTTCGCAAAGACTTATTGCGCTGTTTTAGCTTGGCATAGAACATTTGTGCTGCGTTCATCTGGCGTTTCTCTTCGTTACCTAGATTACTGTGAAGAAGACAAAAGACGTGAAAAATATTCCCATGCAAGTTGATGGTGAGCCATGGGAGCAGGGCCCTTGTGTAATAACTGTCACCCATTATGGGCAGGCGCTTATGCTTCAAGGAGGATTGTAGTTTGTTTGCTTTTTTGTGGTTGGTTTGTTCTTTGTTTGTTCGTTTGTTTGTTTTTTAGCTTTCTTAATGTGTTTTAGGATGCCTTTTGAGCGGACGTGGTCAAACCGCTAGCTTAGCGCCATATACGGGTCTCACGTAACCTGGGCTGCCATTTAATTTAACTTCTTTAGCTGGTAAAAAAACTTCATAAAAAAGTGTTATGTCTATGTTTGCTGGCTAAATCTTTGGTACTGGTCTGCTTTCTATTCTAATTCACAACTTAAAGTTTGCCCGCCGAATGTCTGCTTCACCTCGCTGCCTGTTCTCATAGTTTCTTTTTACATTACTCTATGTAAGCGCACTGAGAGAAACCTCGTATTGTTTTCCCGTGCTTTCGTTTGGCTAAACTTTGTTTGTTTCTGCGCAGAAAGCTTTGCCATTTTGAAGCTGGCGTTTTTAATTAGGTTTACGGTTTGTGACTTCCCGTTTGAGTCTCAACTCCTGCTCTTATGCAAGGGTTAAATCTTACAAGTTGTTTCGTAGGATATAAGATGCCGTGTCATATATTTGCCCATGTAATTTTTCTGCTAGGAGACTTGAGTTCTCCTGAATGCTTTGAAGAAACCATAGAGTAAATGCAGGACTGCCGTCTAGTGTTCTAATATGCATCACATATTAACTGCAGGGAATATGCTGGAGACCGCCCTAATTACTCAATACGAGGCAACTAATAAAATCTATATTTTAAATGATTTGTAGGGTTGTAATTAGCATGTTTTTCCTTGTTTCTATTTTATTTAGTGGGCATTGGTCTCTTAGTTTATGATGCACATTTTCTTTAGTGGCCCCTGGCGAAGTAATCGCGAAGCATTACAATTTTTTGTGCTGCAAGGTTTTACAATGATAGGATAGAAGTTCTTTGTTCACGATTCTCTATTTTCTCAAGTCTTTGTCTTTTTGGTTTCGAGAAGCTCGTTTTTTGTAATATTTATGGCGGTTGAAATGATTGTTTGCCTTAATTTATTGCATTGACTTGTGTTTGCGAACACCTGTTAAAGAAATTTTTCTTTTTGTACAATCTATGTATGTATGTATGTATGTATGTATGTATGTATGTATGTATGTATGTATGTATGTATGTATGTATGTATG
>QQSS02215027.1:0-11135 GCA_003687565.2 Craspedacusta sowerbii
TATATATTTATCTTTCTATGTATTGATGTATGTATTTATCTATGTAGGCCTATGTATTTATGTGTATGTATGTATGTATGTATGTTTTACCTACGTTTTACTCGTTGGGTCTCTGCAGCGTTTGTCCTGAGAGCGCAATTGAATGGCTGGCAGTGTTGTCTGGTAGAGACGTCTCAGAGCTCTAACGAATTTAGAAGGAAAAAAATGTTATTTTTCCTCCCCATTATAAAAGCGATCGGTTCAAAGGAGTTTGTGAGTAACTTGTGTTGTGAGCAGAGTAGTATATTGCGTTGTAGACTAAGCAGACCTCCTGGACTGATCATATTCTGTTAGTTGAACTCTCCACTCTATTTACAAGTTTTCCCGTTTTATAACGAAGTCAAGATGTAATTATACTAACTCTGCATATACTAATACTGACTCTGAAGTAAACCTCGCGGGGTTCAAATTTCCGTTAAGAAAATTCATTTTTTTAATGATTTTTTTAAATTTAGTAATTGCTTTTTTCTTGAGCTGTAGATAACTGCAACTTTCAAAAAAATTGTGACAGCGGTGTTGCCGCGTAACACGAGCGACCTGCTAACCGTTGCGTCAACTTTGCCATCGCGCGTACATTCGTAGTCAAATTCATCCCACTCAGCACATGGAAGTTCATGGGCCTCTTATCGCTGATCAGACATTGCTGATCATTGCAACAGCTTTTGCGGTGCATTACCCATAGAATACTGCAGAAGAAAGCTGCCTCCATGCACCGATATCATGTATTGAAGGCGGGTGAGCTAGTATCGCGAATATTCCTGCCTGTTTTCGGCACCAGGGTCCTTTCAGCTTCGGTGCTATTGCGCGTTTGCACATTCGTAACAGAAAACGTAGAAGAGTGTTAAGATGGTGTTTAATGTATATGGCGCTACTGCTGTTGCAACGAGGTAGAGACTAGTCGAAGCGTTTACCAGCAAGTATGCTGGAAGTTCAAGAAACGACCCACGCTTCAGTTTTAGACAGGTACATTAGTTACTTAAGTGGCGCAAGCGACCCCAAGAGGAGGAATCTGTCCAGGAGACTGAAGTTTGAAATGGGCTTGTGAAAATGATCTAACCCCGATCGCAATAGAAAAGACGTCATAAGGATCGATGAAGCTGCTACATGGCCCAAACATCCGAGAAAAGCCGATTTCAAATTTGCGCAGCTTACTGTTGAATAAACTGAACCCGCACACGAAATATCGCACGAGCCTCTTGGTAAGTGCTCACCCTGGCACGAGCAAAGACTGCATTTGAGAATGAAAGCGCTGACCCCCAGGCCAGTGGAGGCTTGCATAGTCATTGGCAAAAGTTCATCAATCCTTTCTCTGCTTGCGTTCTTCCGGTCTTGCTGTCTCCGGTTAGCTCTTTAAGATGGTTGGTAATTTTTGACAAATCGACGAATACACTTTTTAACAGAAGGATTCTTAAACCGAAACATTTATATGTCATGTTTACAAGTCTTGTCACTAGGACATCGTGTTAGGAGCGACTGGCGAAGAGATGCTTGGTTGTCGACCTTCAACGATGTCAACTATGACATAAGCCTATGAAAGGCCTCGAGTTGGTCGGGGAGATTCGGTAATGTCTTTTGTCAAAGCCACGATGTGCCCTGGGTTGCTTTGTGAGATCATGCCAGGTATTGACGAGACAGCGCCGTCATCTGGTACACAACAAATGTGACCTGCTTGCTAATCCAGCCAGTCCAGCCTTGAATACCGTTCAACCCCATACATTTCATTTATATCCTAGTACAGTTGAGGGAAAACTTGTCATATGGTTTTTAACCATCAAATAAATAAAATGCACGCAAATCCACCCGATTTTCTGCCAAGAGCGTGTGGAATCAGCGCGCAAAAACAATGGAAAAGGTTAGCTGCAATTGTAAGGCAAAACTAAAAATATTCCATTTATTAGAATAAACCTTAATGACTTTAACGCGTCACAGGAATTCCTTGGTTTGAGCACACAACTGTGTTGATGATGCTTAGCAGAGATAACGAAGAAACGAGACCTTCGCGCGTGTCGAAGATGACAGCTTGGTTTTCCAGAACCTTGTATGTTAAACTCGGTACAGGCAAATAGTTAGGTATACGTTCAAAGCTATGCATGCATAAATGCTTTGACAGTAAGTGCTTCTCTGAGCATTAGTTTCGATGTGAGCAAACTTGATGTAACGTGATGATGGTCTTGCTAGGTAGGCCTAGTGCATTTACAATGCGCGCGAGCGTCAGTTGAGGCTTTCGGCAGGCATCGTTATCAAAGAAAGAAATTCACTCGCATTCAATCCATATGATACAACATAGCTTTTCGGCGTACTACGTAAAGCTAGGGTAGGCCTAAACTATAGAATTTTCCAAACTATAGAATTTCAAACAAAAAATGGCAACATAGATCTATAGTTATCCTCCTTTGTAGTTAATAGTTCTCTTCATTTTTTAGGTTGCAGCTAGAGACTTCAGGTCGATCTTCATGCTGCCGCTAAAATTTCGCCATGCGCAAAGCAATTTGCGAGCTGTCCAAGTGAAAGCGACATGATGTTCTTGGAGTCTTCGAAGGAATAAGTTCAGCCCATGTTTTCCATTAGTTGATCCTGAGGCCAAATTCCAAGTCTACCGAATCAAAGTCAGGCAGAAGCGTCATGAGGCAAGAGAGCAAAGTCGTCGTGGCTCAGATCTGTTAGATACACGGCTCGTAGGCGAGACCACTGACGACGGCTTGGAGTTACTCCCAGCTCAGAAGAACGTAGTTTAGTATGATAATAAAAAGAAAGGGGGCAAGAGTGTTTCCTTGCAAGATGCAGTCTGCACAGGAAAACCGCCTTGCTATCTTGTGTTTCCATCTTGGGTCGGTACGTCACTGTGAGAGCTTTCATATGTGCCGCACATTACAGTGAGTGATCAGTTGGGTCGGAATTTCATAGGCAACAGGAGCATGCCCATTCCGCTAACTCAACAAAAATGGCGCACGAATGCATGTTTTTTCTTGGCCTAGATTTCTTCAATAACACACGGAAAAGTCAATATCGGCTTAATAGAAGATTTGCGTTTTCGAGAGTCGTTCTTGTTCTTCCGCAGCAAATTCTCTGGTTACCTGATTCGATAGAGAAGGATCCGATAAAATAGCTTGGCAGTGCATGAAAGAGGACTAATTTATCGACATGAGTTAAACTGCGACAAACCCCCGTTTGGAGTATATCTGTAATGGGATTTAATAAAACTTCGGATAGGGGTAGACAGGCTGTGCAAGTCAGATTAATGATGGGATGGAGAATGCACAAAGTATTTGGGTCATGTCAAACATTGGGTAGCATTCCATCTACAGGCACGGAAACTACTTCTTCGAAACTTTTTTCCGCCCGTTCGTGTGTCGCGGACTCGTAACCAGTCCCTTTGAGGATTCTTATTGCAAAGAAGAAGTGAGAGATAACTCATGTATAGTTTAATTTTAGAGAATAAATTAGGAACCTCGATGGGTAAATCTTCAAGGCAAAGAATAAAGCTAATAAATTTCGTGACGTTTCCGTTCTTTCTTGGACCATCTTCAGACTAAACGAACAAGAATACAAAAAAAAAAAAACGAAAAACAAAAACAAGCAGAGCACACATCGCCAGAGTCACATCTTCAAAGTCGAGCTAAAACAACTGCAACTTAATCAAGACTCACTTAACGGACAGTCTGACTCGATTAAGTTGAAGCTGTTTTAGCTCGACTTCGAAGATGTGACTCCGGCGATGCGTAGCCTTCTGTTTTTTGTTTTTTGCTTTTTTTTTTCAATTCTTTTTTGTTTAGTCTGAAGATGGTCCAAGAAAGTACCGAAACGTCACGAAAATTAATAGCTTTATAGTTTAATTTGACTTGATTAAATCCACTTGTCAAGATGTCTGATACTCAGCAAATAATTCCGTGTTTACATGTCAAAAAATATATTTTGTTGGCTATGTCAGGCAACCAAGACGCCTAAAATAAAACTGCTAATACAACCGAAATCGTCATTAGTTTTTTAAAATCGATATCTGGTAAGGAAATGAAATGTAAAAAACAACATTTCTTTCGGCTAGCCATTCATAAAAAAGGTGAGCAGTCAAGTTACCGATTCAATCATGCGACCCCTTCAGATGAGCGATTAATTTGTATATGCACTCAAATAAGGTCAAATTACTATAGAGCACATAAAACGTTAGGCGAGAGAATTTTTCTAGACGCGGATTAACTACGAGATTCTTTCCAACAAATTTATCATGCACGTCATAAAGAGCAACCAGAAAGCCGAATACGAGCTAGACACGTCAGGGCGACGAAAGAATTTCGTTAATACCAGGGCAAGCAGCAATAAAATTCACATAGCTTAGCAGGAGCCTTAGTTCATGCAGGAGCAATTTTATTGCCAGTTTCATTACACCAGCGCTCGCCTAAGCAGCAAGTCGTAACAGCAGGTGGGGTACATATAAAACAGCGTCGCGACTTTCGGGAACGGTTGTTCAAATCGACTGCGCACTTTTGCATTGTCTACCAGCAGACAGGCTGTGACAATATTCCGAGCTAACGCACAGTATAATAGAGCTGCCTGAGCTATAGGTTCGCTAGCTGAGAGTGTTGCTAGGATGAAGTTAAATTTTCTCCAAATTGTTTAAAGTATTTTTTTTTTGTTAAACCAAATAAAATGTCACTTGCAAACGATCTTTGTCACAAATTTGCCACGCTTTGTCACATACTAAAAATCCACTGACTGATTGAGTTGCACAGGTCTAGTTGCAAAGGTCATCTGATCTGTATCGGGAGGGTAACAGCGTCACAAGACCACCGCCATACCTGCCAGTATGATCTTGTTTTTGACTTCAGTCCTGCTTGGTTGCTTTCAGCTTCGCATTAAGTGTTGTCAGTTTGGTCTCTACAAATGCAACTGTTTAGCTGTATTTGGATAGGAAGCATAAGAGCTCCTCCAGTGTCCCTTGGTGTACTGTTACACTTAGAGTTGAGACTCATCGACAATACTTGCAGCGTTCTCGTCTTTGTTTCTCGTCGAGATGATCTTCTTCTAGGTCCAACGTTCTCTTCAGTTCTAGCCAGTCACTAAAGAAACCGGAGCTAACTGCCTGGCAATTACCGCTCAGCCGGTGTCCGGTATATATCGAATGATGACGTAAGGTGGTGACGCGTCTGTGAACGGCCATTCGGCCAGGTAACGACTGGATGGGTATTAGAGAAACTGCGCGGGAAAGGGGGGGTGCAAATTAAGAACACCATTTTGAAGAATGATGTTTGACCTCTAAGTGTAAAGTAGGCACACCAAGTAGAGTTAAATAACTTTACCCCGAACAGATACCAGCGATGGTAAGTCTCTTAATAAGCCACACCGTCTGCATGTTACGTTTGGTTTCATGCCCTGCTTTGGAGCGCACGCAAAGACCAACGCAGTTAGAAAAAATAAACATCGAATGACGTCTCCAATACACCTTGCCAAAAGAATGATAGCACCTTAAAGACATCTTTCTCCCCTGTTTTTTTTCTTCATCTTTTTATTTCTCTGGTTTTTCTTTGAGTTTAATGCATCTCAGTCGCTTGCCTCCAACATAGCAGATATCCCTCATAATTTTAGAAAATGCATGCCTCCCGTGACAAGTCAAAAGCATGTTGTTGGTGGTGAAGAGCCAGGAGTTTCCCCTGATGCGCAGTCCATCGATCGTCGGTGACAGCAAATGAGGCCAGTCGTCGGATGTTGGTTGAGCCTCCCTAGGAGCTAAAGAGCTCGATACGTGCCCTCAAAGGGAGGCTAGGACAACTGGTCGATGCTCCAACGATCGCGAAACTGACATCGCACTGTCTCCTGTTACCAGGAGACACTCTCTTCGCGGACGAAGAAGTCGTACTGTGCTGGTTAGGTCTTCTTAGGAGATTCACCAAACAGGGTAGCCACAAAAATATGTCACATACCCTGCTTGCCCACCAGCCACCGCGTGGAGGCTCTCCTAGTTGGCCGGCAATTCAGAAGCATATTTCTGCACATTCTAACCTCACTGAACTTGTCTAGTGCTTGTGGAACACACAGCATACTAAAAAACGTTTAAGTCTTGGCTTGCTGGCAGCACCTATTTTTATTTATTTATTTTTTCAATTTTTTTTTTGTCCTTCGATCTTTTTCTCGTCAAATCTTTCTAAATGTCAGTAAAGTTTCAAGAGTGGTGCCATTATCGAGGTCTGGCGATAGGGGATTCAGTAGCAACTACCACGCTATATCTCTTCTGTTAAATATCAGAAAGATACTTGTGCACAATGTACAAACGTCTCTGTTCATACTTGAACAACGTTTGAGTTTATTTATGATTTGCAATTCGGATTTCGGTAAGGATCTTTCCCAAAATCACACCTTAATAAGTATTGTAAGCTCTGTCGGCTAAACTCTTAAAGCGCGAGCAGTTTCAGAGATTTCCAATCAAACTTCTATGCGATGTAGCTAAGGTTTATGTTTGCTTTGCATCAATTATTACTAACTTGCTGCAAAGCCTGCAGACTAAAAAAAAAACACTGCTCTTTGGACCTCGCAAAACGTGGCCGATCGCCAAGGTCGCTATTTCCGCGAGTGCCCGTGATAGACCGGAAAACCATGAAACAGAGCAACATGAAGAACTTAGAGAGACATTCCGGTATAGACGATCGCTGTTCTTTGCTTGCAGGTTGAACAAGTTTCTTTTTCTCTTGGTATCTGTTCAGCTTTAGCCCAGATCTTTCACAAACAAGGTAGGCTATCATCCCACCAAGACGGCCTCCTGTTGCTCTTTCTTTCTGGTTAATTTTTTATTAACCGCAAAACTTTTCCCTTGGTTGACCCTCCTCATTTAGCACTTGCTCGCCTAAAGCAGCGCAGTTGTCGTTGCTTTCTTCACCCTAAAACGTATTTAATTGTTTTCGTCGCATCGTTCTTTGAGGACGAATTTCGGTCTTGGGCTGAAAGCACCAGTTAAACGCCTGGATTCCATGTGCTAACTTTCTAACTTGCAAGAGCTCTTAAATGAAGATCATCATAAAGTGGATTTACTACTTAGGGAGCACATCATTGACCAACATAACTTGAGCGACCTTCACTCCAGTCGATAAAGAATGATGCACGAAACACTTGCCGAATTAAAAACGAGCGCTGAGCAGAATCCTCAGCAAGTACTGAAGATCTTGGATCGTACTGCATGGCAGTGTAGGACCATAATTGTACTGCATGGCAGTTTAAGATCAACGGATGCAGAAAAATTCGAAGCCATTTGGTCATCCCCTCTCTCCACTCACGATTCATCCTAACGCTTCTACTTATTCATAAAACAATGATGCATTCGTTTCAAAAGAATTCAATGACTACTTGCAGGTTTTTGCACAGCAGCGTGCATGTCAGTCACTAGCGGATTTGGAATTCCATGCACTTTGCCATAAAGAAAGATTGTACCTGCGCAAGATGTAAACAATTTGCTTGTGGGGTGGCATGGCAGTGAGATGCACACATCGATAAGCCCATCGCTCGCTCGTGAACCATGCTACTGCTTGGTGAAAATAATATTCATATAAAAATATAATATTTTTCTTATTTGACCTTGATCAATAACATTGCATCGTACCAAGTCCTGGATTTGTGCTGAAGTGTCTTGCAAGCCTAACTACCGCGATGTAGCGCTTACTTATGTGCTTCATACTAACCTAGCAGTTTGACGCGTCAGGCCTTGAGGCACAGATCTGAAAACCAGGATCTCAGGTGACATCCCTAAACTGCCATAGCTACAGAGGATGTCTCCTTCTCCTATCAATGTGGAGGTCATACCATGTATTGTAATGAAAATGCTAAAATTCATGTTCTCGGGCAAAGAATAACCAAAGGAAAAGTTTAGAATAAGTAAAACTACTAGAAATATAGATTTAGTGAGTCCTTTCTTATACCTGGTAATATGGTAGAAATTTCTGTTATTTAAATTAACGGAGAAAAAAGTTGTTTTTTTGTTGTTCGTGGTGTTGTTCCTATTGTTCTTATTCTTGTGGTGTGCTTGGCAAATTTAACTTAAACAACTTCTTCACTTAACAAAGCAACAACCTTACAAGTACCGGACACATAAAACCCAACTTATTATTTATTGTAATGGCGTGTTACAGTTATGTAGAGCAGTAAGGATTTGAAGAACACATTGAAGATCGCAACGCACGTTTTATAACGCGGAGACTGCTTCCCCTTCAAAATCCAGAGATGCATTTTCGGCACTTTTTAAAGTTCTTCTGCGAGTACTCCGTTACAGCGCGATACTGGCAAAATGCGCATGCGATGTATGCTAACAGCATTTTTGACATTTTTGAAAACAATATAGGGGGTTCATTTTTCTTTGACTGGCTATGGCAAAACCGTAAATTTTAACGAAGTCTATTAAATTTCTTCGCAGTCAGCTAGCTCTTCTTTCTTTTGTGACCTAGAATATTTTCTCATCTTGATATGTTCCTTTTTTAAGTTTTAATTATCGAGCATAAATTAATGTGAAGTCGTAAAAGTCGCGTTAAAATCGTTATTAAAAAAAGTGATTACGGCGCACGTCAGCAAGATCGAGGAAAGCAAAAATGATTTTATGCACATCGCCTCTTTTGTATTCTTTGCGCAATAGTAAACTTATAACATAATTCTACAATGAAATATTTATACATCCACCGAATGAATACTATACAGAACAATCACTTTCGATTAAATAGAAACAAAATAGATTAAATGTTACAAACAGGCAGTTCAACACCACACCACGGTTTTATGCTAAGGTACGTTACTTCAAATCCTGTTTTTTTTTTTAAATATTTACAGCCAGCGAATGCTTTCTGATACACAATTCGCCTCAATCGAACGTTAGCAATACATGCAATATAGTTCTAACTATGACCTGCAGCATCACATGCAGAATGGCATATCCTTTCGTCTGCAATCCAAGCAAGCATAGCGCTATCTCGTTCACCATGTGCTGCCTTTGAGCTATTGGTTGTGTCGTCCTTCGGTAGTAATACATACGCGAGAGGCAATATATAAAAGCTATATTAAGTATATTAATGTATCAACAATGGCAGATTTCAAATTTCTTCTTTTATAATTAGCGATGTACCGTTCACGGAGCTGACCCGTCTCATCAGCAACGAGATGGAACCCAGGCAGATTAGAGACTTGGTCAACAAGTCTACCGTCATCGCCAAGAATTGAAACTTTTGGCAAGAGGCTAGATGGACGCGAACCGGCACCAATAATACCGCCCTCTTCTGCAAGTTGTAAATAAATATTGTCTGGAGAAGAATCCAGCAAAGCCAGCCTGCTCGGATAGGGCTTTGATCTCATGCAGTTGATCTTTAATCTTCGAAGTGCATACGGTCAGGTTCTGCGAAGGACACTTCCGAAAGGCGTGACCCGCGTTTAATCGCGGGAGCTTGGCTAGGCAGTTTGGTAGCATAGGTAGATGGTGTTTCGTAGTCCACACTTTCCGAATCGTCAACACTTATCATCATTCGCTTATTGATTTCAGCAAACTCCTTATGCCTTTGCATGGCCCTGATGCTCGTCTTTCGTGAGTTTCCTTTCTGGTGAAGCAGGTTGTGCTCCATATTTATTAGGTCTATCTTTAGTCTGTTGAAATACGAACTCTTGCGTCTCATGACGTCAGTAAAATCGCAAGATGAGTTTGAGGCAAAAGCACCAATCGGGGACGCGCTTGATTTAGGAGATTTATCCTTCGATCGTCTAGTTTGATTCCTACTGGCAATGCTCAACGGGGTGACTGAAGGGTCACCTTGTTGGACACGGCCTAACATTGAAGATTGACGCAAGACTGAAGAATGAGACCCGTTTTTCGGCATTGAAGCAACACGCATACCTTTTCCTGGGTGGCATTTCTGTGTTTTCTGTTCGGCGATAGGAACGTAGCACATTTTTGGCAACTTCTTGTTCGTACAAAGATGACGGGAAAACGATTTTACTCTTGCATGCTCTGGAGGTAGCAATGGCGATTTGGAAAATCTAAAAGAAAGAATCACGTAATAACATTTTGTCATCGCTAAAGCCATGAACCAAAACTGGTTGGTTCAATAGCAGACACAAACGTCGCACAGGTTTTGGTCCGGTGTTGCAAGGAGGGTTGCCAAACTGCTACAGTTTTTACAGTGGTTGGCATAGGATCATCGTGTAGAGGCTTTCCTTGTTAGTTGACCAACAATGGTGTAAAGTACTACTGTGTGCCTGGACGATTTAATGAAAGCTACACACCAGGTATACGTTCAATCTGCTTTAGTCTAATATAGGCCTTATTCACGTTTTTTTTGGAGGGCTCGAAAGTACAGTCTTGGTGTGATTACAAATGTAAATAAAAAGCTCCTGTAGGTGAAGTGGATCCATCCAATGCCGAATTGAATTGCTTTACTTTCCGAAGAATTACGTTTCATCAATCGTCCTAGTAATGCCTTTAGGAATCCTTAAAAAGAAAGCGCCCTTTCAGAAAGCAAAGGTTGTTTCTGTTAACCTCGCTTTACATAATCATTATTCTGCGTAGCTAGCTGGGATAAGTTCTTTGTAACGCCTGGAAGACCTCACCAAAGAGGCTTGGTCAAACGGGAAAGAAAGCAAACTTTTCACAACAAGCTATTTTTGTGGTGTCTGAACATCAAGATCAGCTCCTCTAAGTCGTCACCCCTTTACAAGGACACCGAAGTGTCGACAAAACGTCGATATTTCGTAAAAGCATTAATGCCAACCTTGTGCCTGCCTTTTTAGAAAAACCAGTGTAAGTAGCCGGGCATGGATTTTGCCCGAGGAACTTCGTTGACTCAGTGCTGGACATATCCGCTGTCGGCAACTGCTCTTCATGCGACTCATGCAAGTGACCTCTAAGAAGCTGCGTCAGAGCATGTGCGTTGTTCTAGGCAAGAAAATCGTACACGAGTTGCAGTGCCCTTGCAAGCGTGTCTACCTCTTACCTGGTAAATACTAATAAATAAATGAATATGCTTATAAATATATACACATATGTATATATACATGTACGTATATATGTCTATCTATCTATCTATCTATCTATCTATCTATCTATCTATCTATCTTTCTATCTATCTATCTATCTATCTATCTAT
>QQSS02215038.1:0-11134 GCA_003687565.2 Craspedacusta sowerbii
TCTATCTATCTATCTATCTGTCTGTCTATCTATCTATCTATCTATCTATCTATCTATCTATCTATCTATCTATCTATATATGGACGTCTTTCTATCCACCTGTTTATGTATCCATCCCTTCGTGGTGCTTACGCTTTTTGTTTGAATCCTGAGCGCGGATGTTCTTGCCACTCCTGTTCCGCCTTGTGTGGAGCGTGCATGAAAGCTTATATAAATCATTGCTAATGTAAGGTGAAGCACGAAGTAGCAACTCTTGTATTAGCTATTGAGCTAACATTGCGAGGGAAACTTCGAGAAGGCAAGCGATCGCCTGCTCTCACGACCGCATGTAGATTTGTTGAAGATTTTTAAGGGGCTGCAGTATGAAGTGTCTGTAGTCTCTACTTCACTTCTCGATGCGCGTTGGTGCTTTATTTATGGTTGGAGTCCTCCGTACTACCTTTTTCTCAACTTGTGTGTCCGGACGATAATAGTTTTTTTTCGGAGGCAGATCGCTGGCTTAAATCTTAGGTCTCCACCAAGCATAGATTATGCGAAAGTTACCAGGAGATGACCTTTTTTGGATACAGATACTTATGTTAGGTTTCGCTCATCACCTTCGTGTGTATTTCGTTTGTTCTTGCTGCCTACATGGGGCTTTTGCTAGGCATTTGTTTCCCAGAAGCCTTTCTTTCGACCTGTCAAAGTGGCAAAGGTCGCAAAGGAAAACTTTAAAGCGCAAGCAAGGAGATGAGCCTATGAGCGAAACGTCCTAACTGCCGTGGAAATTTGCAACCTGGCAAATTGGACGTTTTTTCTCTTTCTTTGTCGAAAATCGTGCCTGCGAAGCCTCCACCCGAAAGCTGCTTTCTTTCATTCTCCATTTCAGCTTCACTTCATCCTATTTCATCGACATCGCAAGGCTTCTGTTCTGTAGACTCGACGGACATTCATCATCTCCTGTACATGACTTGAAAAGCATATCTATTGAGGTGCACATCGACTGATAGATCGCGTGCTCAAACTCCATCGCGTGCTAATAGAGTTGGACTACGTTCTCTGCGACGCATTCTGATCTTGGCACCTCCGCTGCTACGGAGTGCACGATCGGGTTTGTTCCGTGTCGTAATGGTATTCTTTGAGTTGGCTGCTTTCGCTCCATGACATACCGTACGGTGACTAATTCGTCCATGGCCTGGGGAAGCTTTATCGCCAAGCTTGTTTCCCTAACATGTTGGACATGCTTTTGCGTTATCACAGGTTTAAATTTTCAGCTATTCTGACTTACTGCTTATTCTGCTTATTGTTAATGAACTTGCTAAGAATCAGTTTAGGGAGCGCATACGAGGAACAGGCATGGCAAGTGCTGAAAACAATCTGATGCAGCTGTCATCGGGCCAACTCTTTCCAATTATTTCCCTCGTCATCATGCATAGATTTAGCTGAATAGGGTTAGACCATGAAAACCGCGTTACATTTGTCGATAGGTGAATGACGTAATTGCCCCGTGTTATTCCGGTGACCATATACCAAGCTCGTCTTAATCTGCTTGAGGCCAACGTGAGGTTCATCACCGAAACGAAGGGACATAGCATTCTGTCCCTTCTTAATAATATTATTCGTGGCGACAAGCAATTGTCCACTTACGTTTTATGTTAGTGTGTGTACACAAAGTACATCTAAGAACTTCTGGATCTTTATAATGCAAGAACTTTATTCCAGATTTTGTAAGCATAACCTTTTCAGCAATGGTTTCCTTCAATCGTAAATGACTTACTCCGAATGGAAATTAATTAAATATAAAGTTCGTAATATCTAAGAGTCCTCCTCGATATCGTTCGCTGTCGATATCTTTTCAATGTTCAGAAATTCTTTGTGACGTTCAAAGCCTTTCTTTAAGCCAATAAAAGGAACTGTCTAAACGGACACAGTGCCTTGAAATTGTGTGACCATTTTAAAGATCGATCTTCTAAGATCATGCTACCCATTGAAAATATTCAGACGCAAGACTTTGCGTAGCGTTAATGCAGAAATTTAATCACGTTTTTTTAAACTGTGATAATTTTTTCTTAAAACAAGTTCCTATGTTGTCTTGTATCTGTTGTGGTTTATAGAATAAATAGAGCCGATGCGATTCTACCGACATTGGTAACACAGGCGCCACTTAATTAAAAGATTTTATTAGCTCAGAGGCCGCTCTTCACTTGTTGGAAGAGCTTTTCGAAGGACAATGTGGCACAACTGTTGCATACCGTATGCTGACCTGTAGTATTGTTCTAGCTTTACCACAACTCATGCATTTATAAAAACTTTACCAAGTCTTTTACCAAGTTGATTAGTGTATTTTTATTCATGTATGAATGTTATATATACATACATATATATATATATATATATATATATATATATATATATATATATATGTGTGTGTGTGTTTGTGTGTGTGTGTTTGTGTGTTTTTTTGGGGTGTGTATATGCACATGCACATGCATGTATTCATGTGTATTTGATTTCTGTATGGTCATGCACATATATGTATCTATGCGCCTATTATATAATTCTAATTTAATGAAGTGCTTCCATGTTCGTGTATGGCTATAAACGTTTCGCTGTTATGCTTTCGTTTGGGTGCCCCCGTTCTAACGCTGTTTTTGAGCGCTGTTTTTGGCCAGATTAGTCCTGTTGGAGCAATCTTGTGCCCAGCTTTCTTTTCTAGTCTTCGAAAGAAAGACCCGGAAATGTTTGAAATCCTAGCAAATTTGAATAACTGCATAGTTTAGGTGGCTTACTCAGAAGATTTCCTTCTCATTTGTTTTTAAATGATGATCGAGCGCTGTGATCGAGACGTTTGTAGACAAGAAAACATGAGATGTTGTCAATTCTCGAAACCAAGAGGCTGGCCGCGCCTTTTAAACATGGCGTGCCCTTCCTTGATGAAATAATTGAAAATGGGTGGCCATGAAGCAGATGAGATCTCTTAGATTTTTCATTGTGCAGTGATATCTGATGGCATGTCGGTCTACGTGTACTTACTTTGTGAATCCTCAGGTCCCCCACCTGGACTGCCACCAAGACCTCCGCCCGGAATGCCCCCCATGGCATTCCCTCCCAGGCCACCTCCAGGTATGTTGCCCAAATGGTAGCAGCTTATTATGTTCATGTTTTTAATGTTTCAATTTGTCTGGGGCTGTTTGTTCAGGGTTTATAAGACTTTTCATCCTTCACTGAAGATGAGCTGCTTTGGTTTTTGAACGATAATTGTAGCTGAGTTTTAGTATGTGCTTGCATTCGTCTGTTGATTTTTTTTTTAAGGCATGCCGCCTCCTCCTGGACTGAGACCGCCACCTGGCTTTCTGCCTCCTCCGCTGGGGCCTCTTCCGTTCGGTCCAAGAATGGGACCAATGCCCGCTGGTCCGCAGACTGTATTCGAGAAAGGGCCTGAAATCAAACGGATACCTGAGAAGGACGATGCTGGTAAGTCATCTATAGTTCGGAAGCTAGGCTGAAGGTTCTATTGCTAGGTAGATTATTATTAGTAGTTATAACGATTTGATGATGAACATGGAACCCTACTGCTCGAATGACTGAACGATGTTTTCTCGTGAACTTCTCGTCGGACATGCCTATTCTTCCGGTTGCCATATTGTGAACGGTGAGTCTTGAATGGTTAATATTTAGATTTTTTCATAATGCAAGTAGTGAAGTTTGTAGAGTCCCTTGCTGGTGTAATTTTTTTTCATGAAGCTCTAAGCGTGTATTTGGTGTTTGGAGAAGCGTTTTCGATTCAATATCTGCTTATAGTTTTGTCTTTTTAGTATTTTTTATTTTGCCGCGGTAGTGTATTCTGCTTAATGCTGGTAGGACTGTGTACCTGGTTGCTGTTGCTATTGTTGTTGCCGCCGCCCATAGAGTACTCCGCTTATTTGTAGTATTCCATTATTTCTCTGTCTGTATTAGCCGTGGTAATTTTTATTGTTTTTGTTGCTGGTGTCGTTGTTGTTGTTGTTGTTGTTGTTGTTGTTGTTGTTGTTGTTGTTGTAGCAGTAGTTGTTGTTTTTGTTGCTGATGCTGTTTTTGTTGTTGTTGTTGTTGTTTTTACTTCGCACATTCGCCTTAGTGCTGAGCGACTTGCGCCGTAAACCCCTTTGTTTTGGAAACCAGCGATTTTCAAACCTTGCTTTCATCCTTCATTTTGTATTTTTCTTTATTATCCCTTTTTTTTTTGTACAGGCGATGGCTCTACCATCACAGCCAAGCCACAGCTGCGTAACATCCGTGCTGAGATCACGAAGCTCGTGCCCACTGCTGTCAAAGTGCGTCGACTCCCCGCTGCTAAGCTCAAGCTCAAGGCAAAGCCACTCTCCACGGTTGCTCCTGGCGTTGAGGAGGAGCCTGCTGCACACACAACTCACACGGAAGGACCTACAAAAGATGACGTCTATGCTAAATTTATGAACGAGATGGAAGGATTCTTGTAGAAGGATGGCTTTGCCGTAAGACCTGAAGCAGAGAGAGCATTTCTTATGCTGCTGAATCTCCAGGTGCATTGACTGGTCGAGCGAGAGTCAGCGACAGTGTGTTTTGCTCAGGAGCATACAGGACCCTAGAAGCTGACTTAGAGGATTTCTGAATGTACCTGCTTCGGGGAGGATCATTTCAGGAACACGGCGTCAGTATAACCAATCTGGAATACGACCTTTAATTCAGGAATATGACATCGGCCATATAAGATCTGGCATAAGACTATCTTGTGAGGATTTGGACTCGGAGCCGTTTTTAAGATTCAGAACATTGTGCTCACTTGGTCAGCGCATGCGTAGTATATTTTGTTGAGATAACTTTTCCCTTTGCGTCTGTAAAAATACGCCGTGTGTTGTCGTGCAAGGTTTTGTTTCATTCTCCTGACAATTAGGAAGGTAGGTAGGAGTTGGTTCTAGTGCTCGTGAATAATGGCAATGAAAGCGGGTGCACTATTTTGACGAATCTAATGACGTTTAGAGGTATTTGTCTGACAAGAAGACCTTGTCAACGCGAATTATAATTGGCGAAAGACCTTGGTGGAGCAGGAGTATCGGATCATTTGTGACCGTAAACCAATTTCAGAATTCATGCGCAATAACAAACTGGGATTAGTAAATATGTAATATCTTAAATAAACTACTTGCAAGTCAGTTGTATGTCAAGACAAAAAACAAAGAAAAAAAAAAGAAAGATATACATACGTGTTACTGCACCTTTTCACATTTGTTCACTGGAATATTTTATTTGGATTAGTTTAATGCGTGGCTGTCAGAATGAAAAGACTAATCTGCCGCACTCCGATCGTGGTTTTAGGAAGAGACTTTGTATTAACATGAGCCAGTTCTGGCAGATAGGAACAGTGCCGAAGACGTTTAGCTAGAATGCGTTCAATTGATGCCAATTCATTTTCACCCAAGATGTTAATCCAATTATGCTTTGCCGTGACGTTGTTTGGCAATCCTAAATTACTTTATGCGTAGAAGAAAAGGTAGCTGAAGATGTTAAGTGCCTGTGGACATGGGTGCTTGGTCTCTGTATCCATTTAGCATAAGACAATGGGTGAAACCTCATGCCGCGCTTCTACGTAATCTTTTTATCTCGTTATGGTTCCAGCCCCCAATTATGAATCTTCAATGTGGCTGACTGAATCATGTCGACAGTCTGCAGAAGAAAGTTAATTGGACGGATGTGCGTGAACGAAAGTCGCTTTGCTTTGCTGAGAAAGTTGTTGTTTGTATGTCGACGGGATTCTCATAGAAGGCCACAGTATTAGTTATTCCGCTTGCCGCGCGTCTCGGCACTGACCTGGGTTGTTAATCTAACAATAAACAGATTCGCTTGAGAATAGCACGTTCTCGGCGGGATACGAGACTCATTTTGTCGAGATTCTCTGAGCGCACATGCAATTAATGCATAATTAATCATCGGTCTTGCCCACCACGCGCATTCGGTTACAGGTTTTCGTTACGTCCTTCACGCGGAAATATTTGCAACGAGGATTTGCCTTGCTTGGCTGTAGTAGAGGTGGCATATTTTGACACTGTGGATATTTCTGCTTTTTAGCAGTGCACTTCATGATTTCCAATCGAATATAGTGTACAGAGAATCCTTTTTTTGCCCATAATAGCACCTTGATTGCAATTATGATAGCTTAAATGGTAACGAGATCGGATGCTCCGTGCTTCTCGCGCAGCAAATTAGATATCTAGCTCACACGTATTTATTGCGGGTTCTAATGTATGTGGTAAGAGGCTTGCTCATAAAGTAACCTGTGTCTAACATAGAGGGGTTGAGTACTAGCAGGCTACTAGGGTTAAGCAAAAGAATAGTCCATGATTATCGCACAGGGAATAAGATATCTGGTTTTCACATGTTTATCGCGGATTTTCATGTATGCAGTAAGAAGCTTGCTCTTTAATAAAGCCTGATAGCTAGACCACTCAATTTTTTTTTCCGATGCCATGTGCTACACGCATCTATGCAGTTTGTCGCAACAAGACCTATGAAATAATGAAACATGTTATATGTTCTTCTATAAACGTATTCGCGAAATAATTTGTAAAGGTCAATGACAAGAAATTGCTTTTCAATCATGGCAAATAGCCCTATAGTGAATTGAACGATGCAAACCATAATTTTTCAGTCCGTGTATTTTAACAAGCAAGCTGCAAGGCAAAGAAAACCTGGCATGGCCAACCAAATACTGAGGAAACGATGAAAATTTTTGATCTGGTTTGCTCGCAACGGCTCACCTGCCCTCGCCTTCGTACGTTGATGAAGAATGAGAAGTTAAATCATGTTCCACATACCCTTCTGTTTATATGGGCTGCTCCAGAGACCTTAGCTGGGATGTCTATATAGTAGTGTAGTTTCTTGAGGTAGCCCTAATTTAAGGAACGCTGATGTCTTCGTCAGAGAGATTCCATATATAGTAGTGTAGTTTCTTGAGGTAGCCCTAATTTAAGGAACGCTGATGTCTTCGTCAGAGAGATTCCACATAAGAAATCTGCAGTTCTTTTGGACAGTCTTCATGAATTGCACGCTTTAGTCCTTCTTTAGTTGCATGTATGAATACATTGGATAAAAGTATGCGCGGGCATGAGCGTCCAAGGCCCTGGCGAAGCCCTTAACATGCGAGGGGCCTTGTTTTGAATGCGGGCATATCTTGACTTTCAGCAATGTTGATTAAAGTCTAAACCCTGCATGCGCGGAACGTAGTGTTCGTCAGTGGTGTGCACGGGAGTCGAGCCTGGGATGGAGGGCAAATGCTAACCTTGCATACATACCGTAAATGTTGTATTGCCAACTAAATTCAATTCGCTGTTTCTAGTCGGATGAGTTTTAAATAAAGCTTTTTCGGTGAATCGAAAGCAGGATGGATCGACATCTTGATTGATTGATGGATTGATTTGATTGATTGCATGATTGATTGATTGCATGATTGATTGATTGATTTATGGATTGATTGGTTGGTAGAATGGTTGGCTGGCTTTTTATTGATTAATTGATCGATTGACTGACTGACTGACTGACTGACTTCTGTGCTGGTATAGTTCATGATAATTTTAGTTCCTTTTCGATGTAAATGTTTTTTGAACTTTTTCCGAAAACGTCGTAGGTAAACTCTAGCCCAACAAATCGTTCGCTTTCATTATTTTCTTTTCCCATTTTTTGTCAGTTTATTTTTAGTCAATATCGATAATACTTTATGAAAGTTCTGCTATCGTGGCTGGTTGATCTGTTTGAGATCGATTATTTAATTTCAAGAATGTGAACATTAGCATGAGTAGATGCTGAGTAGTCACGAGAAGTCCTGTATTGCTATATCGAGAAGTCCTGTATCGCGCCCTTATCGTCGCAATCAATGTCGCCAAAGGAAGCCTTCCCCTAAACGGGGTTCGAAATGACGATATGGAATCAGAGGCTGCTATCAAATACTCGATGGATGAACTTGTATACGACAACTCGCTTATAGGTAGTGGTTGCATGCCAAGTTTTGCTTTTAAGTAATTGATATTTACTTGTATATGCGTCTATATATGCGGTATATGTAATATTTATATATTTATGTATAGATATATTTGTGTGTGCTCGTGTGTGTATCTGAAGTTGTTTATGTGAAGTCTCTGCGTTTATGCGTTTGTACTTGTGCGGGTATGCGTATGCACGTGTGTTTGTGTGTGTGTGTGTGTGTGTGTGTGTGTGTGTGTGTGTGTGTGTGTGTAAGTGTATTTGTGTGTGTTTGTGTGTGTAAGTGTGTTTGTGTGTGGTTGTGAGTGTGTGTGTGTGTGTGTGTTTGTAAGTGTGTTTGTGTGTGTCTATGTGTGTGAGTGTGTGTGTGTTTGGCAACCTAGATGCATACAATTATGTTCTGAAAAAACATGTCGAAATTAGCGGATATGTGGCCGGCAATAGCTTGGAAATTGCTGAGACTTAATCAGAGTCTGATAGTGTGCCACTCATACTTGCTTTTCGACTTATTAAGTTCTTTTTATGTCATTAAAATGCTTAACGTATTGCTTAACGTAAATTCATAACGAGACTTATTTCGAGTCTGGTTCGGGTTTGCTGGCGAAACATTGGTTACGATATTGACTGATTTTCAGACAAGTGACTTGCCTCTTGACTCCTAAAACTACAGCAATGCGGGCTTTTACGCAAAGAAAAAAAAAATTAATTTGGAATTTAAGCTAACAATGAAACTTTAAGTTTAAATTAGAAAAACTCTTTATGCTTGTGCCTGAGTCCTGCCTTCCTGTTTCAGGACTTGGAGGATGCATTCTTGCATCAGTTGTTGTGTTTCTGATCTTTCTTTCACTGATATTATTCATCGCTTATGGCAAGTATTGCAAGTGGTAAGTATTTCTCGTGTGCGTTCAAACCTTAATTTCTTACGCGTGATCCCTCTCTTGATCTGCTCACTTTAATTGACGTTTAATAAACGTCTAATTCGGACTAGGTGCCTGCCCATCGATGCAGATGCCACTCTTGGCAGTCTGCTGTTATATATACAAATTAACTTTGAGATGACTGTGCGTTGTGACTTGAACATGGTAACAAGAGTTCTCCTTGACCTGCTCTGCGTAGATGCTTGCTGTTGTTCAATACCCAGTAAGCACATTAGATTTCAGCTATCTTGATCACATGTCTGCTTACCCAGCATAGCAAACTATGTGTCTTATTTAAACTTCGATGATTACCATTATCACAAATGCTCTGTGAACTTGAGCACAATGTTCTCATAATGCTTTAGAGTCTAAATTTGCACTCCTCATCCTGCGGTAGTTACACTGGAGGATTTATACTGGACGAGTTATTCTTTGACTCACAAAAGTGACTCTCTTTAATGCATGGAAAGGTTTTGCAAACGGTCGGTCTGAAGTATTTAACTATAGGACATGTGCCTCAGAATGCAAACTCGTGGATTGATTATGGAATCATCGTCAGTCGACACTTGGTTGAAGAGGCGCTACGTGTTACTGTCATAGATGCTTCTTTCATTGTGGCTTTTTTGTTTCACAGGGAGTCAACAAGTGGTACAAACTATCGGTTGGTCTCATGCTCTGGGTACAATTTGCGACCTATATTCGACAGGTATGCCTCGTTTCAATCTGACGAACATGCCTCTTTACTTACTGCATTCTTGCTCATGTCCATGATTTCGTATTATTTTCCCGATTCGGATGGTTTATCAAGTTGCATAAACTTTTGTTGACAGTATATTTCATCGTCCTGCGAAACATAGGTGGCATCTTTAATTCTATAAGTCCCGGGCTACAGAGGATGTCTCCTTCTCCAGCAAATGTATTTTTTACATATGGTCGTATTTTTTTCCATAACGAATCGCAATGATGGTGTTGTTTCTTATGTACCTTGCATTTGAGGAGAAAATATATTCTGTTGTTGTTGTTACTGTTGCTGCTATTGTTGTTGTTGTTGTTGTTGTTGTTGTTGTTGTTGTTGATGATGATGTTGTTGCTGTTGCTCTTAGCCGTAGTGGCAACCCAACAAAAATTTCAGTCAAAATAATTTTGCGCTTTTGACATGCTTGCTGGATTTTACCTAAAGCGTGACACACAGCACTGTATTCGGCCCAAAGTGGTGTTGCAGTTTCCGAGGTTTATAAGACTTGTTTTAGTATTTGAAGAGTTCTTAACCACATCCCATTCTTAACATTTTTCAAAGCTGTGACGTGCGTACACAAACCTCCGAAGCGGCTAAGAACTGACCGTTACACTTTGGCTAATACTCCTCATCGCCTCACCTTTGCACACCCCTTTCTTGTTCTCGTATTTTTCTATGTTACCTATAGAATCGCGCTACTGAGAGTGGCACAATTGTGATCACTTGGATGTACTTGCTTTAAACCTGTCTTAGCATGCTTCTCTTGTGGTTGTAACTTTACTGTTTGGGAATAAGTGGGGGTCCCTTATAGTTCGCGTGAGTTGGACAACTTCCAATATTAATTGCTGACTCAAAATTAGGGCGGTGATAGATTAGTTTACCCGTGGCCTAACAATGCGGAAACCTAGCAATGCATTTTGATATTATATTGACATTACATTGGAGGGAACTCTTGAAACTTGACTCCAGACACTTTAAATTACGCGTCGGAGAGCATTATGGGCAGGACTTAGCCTCGCATGCCTGGAAACACTGGCAGGGGAGGGATTGCAAGATAACATGTACCTTGTACCGTGTTTTTTTTTTTATTTTACTCGCAATCTTGAGGATGAAGGGGCCTGTCGAGCGTTAAGATAGAAAAGTCATGCCTAAGCAAAGGACGAGCAGCGTAATCCTAACTCCCCATGCGATCATCCGATTCCACGAAACCCAATTACATCATAGTTACATAAGATGAAGCAACGTGTTAGTCTTTCGTACGACTTTCAATTCGCCGCTCTGTCGGTTAAAATTAGTGACGGAAATCAGACTGATGAAATTGATTGGAATAATAATGGATAGATATATAGATAGATACATAGATAGATACCTAGATAGATAGATAGATAGATAGATGGATAAATAGATAAATAGATAGATAGATCGATCGATAGATAGATAGATGGATAGATAAATAGATAGATAGATAGATAGATAGATAGATAGATAGATAGATAGATAGATAGATAGA
>QQSS02215049.1:0-11134 GCA_003687565.2 Craspedacusta sowerbii
ATGGATGGATGGATGGATGGATGGATGGATGGATGGATGGATGGATGGATGGATGGATGGATGGATGGATGTTTGTAATTTTTAGGATAGAAAAAATATTTGGCATGAGTGGCGCTTGTAGACAAGCCCATGGTGACTATCAATAATGCATACTGACAACCATTAAATGAAAAGAATAATTCGTTGTAGTTTTGCCTTGAAATAACATGCTCATAGTCGAGTTTACTTAGATTTGTCGTCTACTGTAGACTTAACAAACTGGGTATCGAAGAAGAAGTAAATTGCTTAATCCAGGCATTTGCTAATGAAAGTCAGTATTTAGTAGTTATTAGGTCAGTATTTAAAACCAAGGCATCCAATATTGCGGGTATGAACTTACCTTAAGGTTTCTTAAACGGCATTCATGTTAGATGAAAATGGCTGTGCATTGACAAGCAAGTTCTTAGCCAAATTATATGGGTACGTGAAGTTTTGGTGTGTCGATCATGGAGGTAATATGTCGAAGCTTAGAAAAACTAGTAGCATGCGCCTGCTTGACTTAATCTGACCTTGAATAGTGCCAAAGTTGCACAATTCGTAAATTGCTCAATTAATACGTAACTTTGATTCCCTGATTCCTAGCGTATTTGCTACCTTATTCTCTAATAATGATGAGGCTGCTCATTTAAATGTTGACAGATATATTGCAGACAGATATAATTGATCCTATGGTTCAATTGATTTGATGTATATATATTCAAAGAGTTTCATGGTTATTATAAAGGCAAAATAGTTTAGAGTGATATTCGGCTAGTGAGCATGTATGGTTTTTTGTGCGTGTATGAATGTGTATGTGTGTGTTAGAGAGAGAGAGAGAGAGTTTGTGTGTGTGTGTGTGTGTGGGTGTGTGTGTGTGTGTGTGTGTGTGTGTGTGTGTGAGTGTGTGTGCGTGTTTGTTTGTGTGTGTGTGTGTGTGTGTGTGTGTGTGTGTGTGTGTGTGTGTGTGTGTGTGTGTGTGTGTGTGTGTGTGTACGGAAACAGGTGTAGTGCGCTACGTGTTTTGGAAAGGAGGAAGTGTGCAAATCGTGTGATTGGGACTGTGCTTCGGTACGAGATAGCTTGTTCTTGTTTGTTTTAAAAATGAGTGAATAAGTTTTATCACTAACATTCTTTTAAGATTGTGTTTGCCCATTGACGCCTCTGATTTGCTTGCATCTTGCTCGCGTCAAAAATATTATGGTTTGTGCTTAGGACTTGCTGCAAATGGACGCATCCGTGTATGCAGAGAAGCCGGAGAAAGATATTTACAACTTTATCGGTACATTTACTAGGGTAAGGATTGATCAGGCGATCCGTATCAGGCCTCAGCAGTACTTTCAAGTGCTGCTCTGCCTATAGTCATTGTTTCCAGCCCACCTTGTACCAACTGAAATTTATCGTTATGAAATGTTGTTGGAAGTGAGTATTGTTCATCTGTTTTGCAGCGGCTAAGCTCAGTGTATTCGCGATCGATCAGAATTGTCTACAATAAGTTCCTAAAATAGATGCCCACATCAATATTCTGCAATGCTTTCTGGATTTCTCTCTGGATCTCGGAAGTTGTGCTTAAGCTTGTTTTGAAAATTGTGCTGGTTTCAAGCAGCTATTCTGGATGAACATGTCTAGTCATGTACTTTCTTCTTCACTTCAGAAAAAGGAATCTCTTTATAAGTCACTTTATGTGCGTTACGATGTATGTAATGAAGATTGACATTCATGTTGGATTTTTTTTTCGGACGAGGACATCTTCATGTTGGGTTGTTGTTATCAGAAAGAATGGACTTCTTTGTTTTTGTATGTTTGAATTAGCTTTCAGGCAACAGCACTCTTGGTTTGTTGTTGTTTGTTTTGTATAGGAGGACAATGACAGACACGAGGACTCTCTGTCTGTGGAGAACACCTTGTGGGCAAACACTGTAGTAGCTTCTGGTGAGTGGGAGGCATTCTTTAAACTCTGATAGTGTCGACCCTCTTGGAACAGCCATCGATGCGGCCTGCCGATGTTCATGCATGCAAACCTTTTTGTAGTTTTTAGGATTTTCTTTTGCTGTTCGTGCAGGCACGGCGTGTGGACTTGTCATTTATACTGGCACTGAGTCGAGAAGTGTTATGAATACATCGAGTCCGAAGTCCAAGGTACGTCTTGTGCATGTTGGCGTCGTGATGTTCCATTTGCGGATTACTCTCGAGCCTGCAAGCTTCCGAACGCAGTGATGTCATGCTTCATGTGCCTACCATAAATTGTAATATGTTTGTGGCTTTCTAATATGACGTAATATATATATAGATGATCTTTTAGGTACGCGACTTAAGCTTACGTGGACAAAAATAACAACACTTTCAAATCTTCGCGACATGTTTCGACCTTCAAAAGTCATTTTCAAGCGAATAATAAATTGATAACCGTAACCTCATATATAAATAAGTTTCAGTACAGTTGCCATAGAAACGGAAGCGGACATATTAAAGAAAATTGCTGCGTAAATGGAGCGACCACTTAAAATGATCTACGTAATTGGTCGTCTACCAACAAGCGAACTTAATGAAGCTCCTATTTTCATGTTTTCTTTGTGTGTTTAAGTTTGGCTTAACATCTAAAATATGAAGTGTCTCTTTGATCCGCAAAATGGTCTCATTTGATCCACGATCAATGATTTTAAAGTTTGAGCTGTTGCAAACCTGCTTACAGCCAGGAGATGACTTAAGACAGCAGTCGTACATTTATCCACATTAAGATGTTCGGAAATGTTCTCTGCTATTGTTGAATCAGCATTTCGTTTCCGTTTTCCATACTCTGCCAGTCTCGCATTCACGTGATTGATGTGTGATTACTGTGGAATTAAATGAAAATTTCCCTACCGCATTGATGCGTACCCCAGGTTTGAGTTTGCGGCAATATAATCAAACCCTGTGCCCTTTCTTGGCTTCTAATTCAAGGACGGTTCATTCGGTATATCGAGAGCAATGCGATAGACGAATTGATTTATGTATTTAAAATGCGTTGACTCTCTTGGATGGCTTTCTATGCAAAGTTTTTACCCGCTTGTGCATTGCCATGCGCTGAAATTTTCTCAGCTTTCAACAAGTGCCACCGCTCAGGTAATTGTTTGGTTCCCACCCTGCTCTGTGGGAGTTCTCACTCTTTCTTTCACCGGTTATGTTTACGGCGTAGGTCGTTTGTGCGTACGTATAGATATGCAAGCGTGGATATCGTCAATTAGTTCTGAACTTAAACGTTTTTCGCGTAGTTTTTTTTTGATTGCTTGTTATTGTTTCTTATTGTTTGTTAGTGTTGATTATTGTTTATTTTTATATTTGGCTCCATGCATTGACTGCTCATGCTCTCATTTTCTGCACCAGTTTGGCTTGCTCGACTCGGAGCTGAACAACATGACGAAGATCTTGTTTATTTTGACGATATCGTTGTCGCTTGCAATCATTATCTTGAAGGTAGGTGGAGGTCTTTTTAATCGCGTAATCTCGTTTGCGATAATAAAAGCGCATTTTAGCTACATATATGTACATCAATGAGGTGTGCCACACCGTCAATGGAGCCATCATGTGTTGATGCTATCTTAATTGTAATTGCCTGTAGGCTGCTGGTGTTATATTCTTTGGTACATTTATTGTTGTTTAGTGATTGTGGTTTCTGTTGTTAAACTTTTGTTTATTGATTTTTTGATTTAAGGGATTCAAAGGTCCCTGGTACAAGTACTTTGTCCGGTTCATCATTTTGTTTTCGTATATCATCCCTATCAGGTGAGTTCCATAAAGTACGGACTCATTAAATTTGGCGATAGCTTCGTGTCTTCCCTACTTGATCTAGGTGTCAAGCGTTAGATAATCTCTCCTGATGTTTCTTAACTTTGAAACGTTGATAGTCCTTGGCTGATTTTGCTTTTACTGGAAATAAAAAAGAAGAAAAGAAGAAATTGTTTAAGGGCGGTTCCTTTGCGCAATGTTTCGTTGGTTCGCATGTTTTTAAAGCGTGAATCTTCATTCGTGACATTCGCACTCTGTTCCTTTGAACCCGCCCTCTAGTTTGCGTATTAATCTGGATATGGCCAAGCTCGTGTACGCTTGGATGATATCTCGAGACGAAGCCATCCCCGAAACCGTCGTTCGGTCAAGCACTATCCCGGAAGAGCTAGGCCGGATTTCGTACCTCCTAACTGACAAGACTGGCACACTCACGCAAAATGAGATGGTCTTCAAGAAGCTGCATTTAGGCACGGTATCCTTTGGTCAAGACTCGATGGATGAAGTGAAAGTGTACTTGCAGTCGGTATATTCCGGCCAAGCACCGTCTGGAACCGATTCCAGTGCCAAGCGAGCTGCATCCAAGGTTGGTTTATGCTCTTCGATGTTTACGAACTTATATTACGCTATGCGACTTGGTAAAGTGTCGAATAAGTTCGCTGAAAATATTAACGCTTCACACTTTTCCTTGTTTCCGATGGTCCTACGCTGCTGAACGTATTTAATCTTATTGTTTGTTGCTCTCGTTATCAAAACTCCCCACAGACGGGGTGGGGGAGCGATGTCAGCCTGACTTTCTTAGGGCCACTTGACTTGAAACCCGCTTACCCTGATTATGCATTTGGTTATTTTTATCATTCCTGATCGAAATTTTCATTTGCAATTTCTCTGAGAGTATCAAGTTACGTATATAGTTTTTATTCGATCTTGTCTTTTGTTTTGTGTTTAATTTTAATGTAGTGAATGATTTTGTGATGTTGCGATGTTTGTACTACCAGGCTAGTTTTCATGTTTATAAGGAAACGTAATGTAACAGCGGTAATGGCTGTATCTTTCAGATTAGGAGATTTCGTGCATAATTTTTTCGCTTTCTTCTTCGAGGTGTTTCAGCTTTATATGGTGAATTATATAGCTTTACTTGATGACCGTTGATGGTATGACGCTGACATAGCTTTAGAAGCCTTAATCTACACATTTGATGTTGTTTAGATACGGCGTACAGTTGTCACGCGTGTCCACGAAGCGGTCAAGGCGCTAGCAATCTGCCACAACGTGACCCCTGTGGTCGAGGATCACGTAGATGCGCCAAACTCTAAGCATGCCGATGGAGATATCGAAATGTCAACTGTGACTGGTGGAAAGATAGTCTATCAAGCGTCTAGTCCTGATGAGGTTTGTGCACGTTATGCGAAGCCAATTTCGATTTCGATATTTACAGGTCATTCCAGCGGGCTTCCTTTTTCCTGCCTGCGTTTTGTTGTCCTGCAAAGCTGTTATGTGGGAAGTTGCGAGTAGATAGAATTTGAATGGCAAGATAGTTGGTACGTACGTGTGATAGGAGCATAGGTTTTCAAAATGAACACTTCATTATCTATAGCTTAATGAGCCTTTGTTGTGTTCTAATTCTTATGTTGGGAAATGCTACTATATCGGAAAAATACCGACTTGATGCGGTAAAAAAGTCACATGTTTTCTTTGCATTTAATGTTTTCAATTAAGTTCTGTCTGTCTTTCGTTCAGGTGGCTCTTGTCACATGGACTGAGGATGTGGGCTTGACGCTGGTCCACCGAGATTTAAATGAGCTTCATTTAGAGGCCCCCAATCGTGAGATATACAAATACAAGGTCTTGCAGTTGTTCCCGTTCACTTCGGAAACGAAGAGGATGGGGATTATAGTGAAGGTAAGGATCAGCTGGTGGCTCCAGTAATGTATGCGCCAAACTTCGACCCTCAAATGAAACTCGTGTGACCTCTGGTGTCTGATCTCTTGCGATTGTTTAGACGCTCATAAACGAGGTCAATGGTCCTTTCCGTGTACTCTCTTTCTTTCTTGATGCAGCACTCCGAAGTGTAGCTTTGCTGCTGTAGTATAGCCTAAATGGAAGTTTCTCTGGTGCAGGATAGATTCGAGACTTCTACCGCTCTCGAATGAGTCGTGGGCATAGTGGTGTTATGATGCTTGTGTGCGCCTGTTTTTTTTTTTTTTTTTTGGTGCCTGTTGGTATTAATTCGAGGTAACAGTGTTTTTTAAGGCTATCTTTCAATTGGCTCGTGTACAGGATGAGCAGACTGGGGAAATCACGTTCTACCTGAAGGGTGCTGATGTGGTCATGCAGACGCGAGTGCAGTACAACGACTGGTTGGAAGAAGAGGTAGATGGTTTTTGCTAGAACATGCGCTGTTGTCGTGTTTTTTTGTGGGTGGTGTGGCGTCCGCGTTGCCTGCCCGGTGCTGCTTTTGAGAAGTTAGGTTCTGGGATGGCTTAAAAGCCACTCAGTGAGACACTTTGCTCATGTCATTCCAGACAGGAAACATGGCTAGAGAGGGTCTGCGTACGTTAGTGGTGGGAAGGAAAATCCTAACAGATGAGCAGTACGAAGATTTTGAGGTAGGGATCGTGTGAGGATTATTTGAATGCACATTGTTAAGGCTTTTTTTTTTGTTCGCGTTGTTACTCCCTGCTTTGTTTGTTTGTTTATTTTTTTAAAGATAGAATCATTATCGGTGAGACTTTCCCTCCGAAAACTAGTGCACAGAAGCACCTCTTTATATTCCTACGTTTCGGCATGCACCGCCGCTATCTTCAGTGGTTACACATTAGCTACCGTAAGACATATCAGTCGCTCAAGAAACTGAAAGCATTACGATGGCTACTAACAGGAGCTACGCAAAAACTTTCGCCTTCACCGAATCCGGTTGAACTTTCATGACATTTGAAAGCAAGAGACATGTTTTGATGTGCTGTTCATTCATGTTTTCGTTTATTCATTTATTTAATCATTTACTTAGATATTGATTTGTTTATAATCTTATCTTGCGTCGGTGATTATTTCAAGTTGTGTAATCATGGCTCCTCCAACCTGCCGTTGGTGTAGCCTTAGGTTTCTGGGACATTAGGAAGGAAATGTTGTAATTAGGTAAGTAGTGTAAGCTCGGTCGTTTGTCATTCACTGACAAGAGGTGTAGAAATTCAAAGCTGACTTGGCGTGTTTGTGATTTTTCTGATAGTTTCGGTACAACCAAGCCAAGCTTGCTATCGAAGGACGAGCTGCTAAGGTCAGTCTTATTCTTAACTTCACGTGGAGTGGACCGTGCCAGCTAATAGCAATAATATTCTGCTAGTTCTATGGAAAAGGTGCAAATTCTTATGTAAATTCGTTAATTAGAAATGACGTGATTTCATTGCACGTGTGTTTATTGGGCTCTCATTCGGTTTACGATCGCTCGTGATTAAATGGCGGCATTCAGTGATGATTTCGGGGTTCCGTACCAGGTCCTTGCTGTGCAAGAAAGCTTGGAGTACGATCTCGAGTTGCTCTGTCTGACTGGTGTCGAGGACAAGCTGCAAGTGGACGTGAAGCCGACGCTTGAGTTACTCAGGAATGCCGGAATCAAGGTTTGCTTCGACGGCTCGCCGAGATTTTCCCTGAATTCGCCATTCAAGCATGAAAGTCTGACATAACATTGCCGAAATTTTTGAAATGTTGTAAAATAAGCCTCCGGAGCTTGTTTTTGTGTACTCTGCTAGCCGACGGACTTTACCAGGTTGTAGTTACGAAGCAAGCAGTCGACCTTTTCTGACTTACTGACATATTGATTGCTCGTTAGGTGTGGATGCTGACAGGGGACAAGATGGAGACAGCTATATGTATTGCTCAGAGCTCTAGACTGGTCTCCAAGTCGCAGAGTATCTACCAGTTCAAGGCGGTGAGCGTTCTCCATTTCTTTTAAGGCGTCAGCTGGTCGTGGGCTTCGCTTGTTTGGAGCATAGAAAAGACTCAATTTTGTTTTTTTATAGTTATATTTTATATCTCCTTACAAAGCAGATATGAGAAAGTGCGCATGGTAATCTAGAAAGTCCCTCTCCGCTTAGCGTTGTTTTTTTTTCCCTGGCTCTTGACTTGTTTGGGTGGGTAGATTAATTGAATGCATGGAGGAGGTTAACTGGTGCGACCTTGATTGTCTTGGAGCCCCTGTAGACTTTTGAACTGTCAAGTCGTGAAAAAGTACTATTTTGTTTACGAGACTCTTAAATTATTGTAGTTCTAACATGTGAAGCAATTACTTGAAGGTGTATCTATGTGTAGCTATGTGTAGCTATGTGTAGCTATGTGTAGCTATGTGTTGTTATATGTAGCTATGTGTAGCTATGTGTAGCTGGTATTGTAAAAGCTACGTTGTGTGTCTCAGCAAGCATTCGCGATGCCTGTGTCAAGTTTCTTTGCTTGCTTCCCTTCGGTTCAGGTGACGAACAGGTCGGAAGCCCATCTGGAGTTGAACTCGTTCCGCCGAAAGAACGACCATGCGTTGGTGATCAAAGGCGAGTCATTGGACGTAAGTTCTATTAGTTGGTGTTAAAGGTTTCCGTCGGGTTTGGCCCGTTTCCCGGAAGATTTCGCGTACAAATTCGGTCGTGTGCATATGGCATGATTGGGGCGTGGTTTTGATTCTGCTGATTGCTCATTTCAGGTAGATTCGTTTGCTGCGTGGCTACCCGACAATTTGCTTAGGAGCGCGCAGTCGTAGTATAGCTGATTGTAGTGAAACTAAGTGTTATTGCTTTTTTATTCTTCTTGATAGGTTTATCGTATAGGTTTACTTGGTGTCGTTGCTGTAGTGTAACTGTTTAAAAATTTAGCTTTCCGTTATGCTAATCGAAGCGTGTGGTAGACCGTTAGTCTCGACAGAATCATTTGATGCTGGCTCATCAGTCTTATCATTCCAGTCGCGAGGAATATATGGCAGCTCGTCGAGTCTCCGAAATCGCCGTTGTGGTGGATAATCTTCTAATCTTCATTCTGTTGTTTGCTTCGACACCTTTTCTTGTTTACCTTGAGGTGGTGATGCGCCATTATGAGCACGAGTTCATGGAGATGGCGGTGCAGTGCCCGTCAGTTGTCGTCTGTCGTTGCTCTCCTACGCAGAAGGCCGAGATTGTGCGTCTGCTGAAGGTGCACACAGGTAAACGAACCTGTGCGATAGGCGATGGAGGCAACGATGTGTCCATGATCCAGATGGCCGATGCCGGGGTGGGCATTGTAGGAAAGGTACGTCGCGTCAGCAACCTAACCTTGTGGATCTCTTTTGGTCTTCTGAGGGAACATATCGAGTGATGTTGGGTTTGTTGGTCTGGTTATCGTGGTTGTTTTATGGTTGCTTTGATGTGTTAATGGGAAGGCATGGTTGGACATTCCAGTTCTGATTTTTAGGAGGGCAAGCAAGCGAGCTTGGCAGCCGACTTCTCGATCACACAGTTTCGACATATCGGCAGGCTGCTTGTGTGGCACGGACGTAACAGGTATGTGAACCTCTTTCCAAAGCGGCAGTTATTCATTACTCGTAGTGGAGTTGTCTCCCCTCTTATAAGCGACTGCGAACACAAATTGTGGTCTAGTGACAACTCTTATTCTATTGTGGCTTTAAGCCCTTGTGCAAGTTTGGCGTGTGCGTTTCAGAAAGCAAAATGCTCCTTGATGTAGGCCTTTCTTCGGTTACCGAAGAAACTTCGGTCTGAAAACTTGTCGTTGCGATAAAGAATGCGGTGAAAACTTGCCTTAACGATAAAGAATGCGGTGAAAACTTGTCGTTACGATAAAGTTTGCGGTGAAAACTTGTCGTTGCGATAAAGAATGCGGTGAAAACTTGTCTTAACGATAAAGAATGCGGTGAAAACTTGTCGTTACGATAAAGTTTGCGGTGAAAACTTGTCGTTGCGATAAAGAATGCGGTGAAAACTTGTCGTTACGATAAAGTTTGCGGCGAAAACTTGCCGTTACGATAAGGAATGCGGTGAAAACTTGTCGTTACGATAACGTATGCGAAGGAAGCTTGTCGTTACAATAAAGTATGCGATGGAAACTTGTCGTTAGGATAAAGTATTGGATGGAAACTTGTCGTTACGATAAAGTATGCGCTGAAAACTTATCGGTACGATAAATTATGCGTTGGTAACGTGTCGGTACAGTAAAAACTTACCGTTACGATAAAGTATGCGTTGCAAACTTGGCGGTACGATTAATTATGCGTTAAAAACGTGCATGCCTTAAAATTTTCCGAACCTAACTTTTGTTATTCGTGATGTAGCGTCGGATTAGCATGCAAAAGCTTTACCGCCTTGCAGTCAAGGCGGTGATATTGGGATTTTGAATGTTATAGCCGCTCGCGCAGGCAAATCTTCTTGAGAGCGAGCTCTGAAAGAACGCTTGGTCGGGGATAGCTCATACATTCTCTTGTGACCTGGAAACTTTTGAAGCTTGTCTTTGAAAGCTGGGTTCGATTCAGGAAAAGTGTTGCGGAACGCACGTTCGTAACGGGCGTGGAAATGACTGTCAAACAGGGAAGGGCTTGCGAGTGAAGATTATAGTCGCTCTCGTAGAATGTTGTCAATGATTTGGGTTTGGCTCTGTTAGAATGGGGAGTTTCGGCCGAGGTGTCTATCGTATCTGTGGCTGTATTTGCGCTGCTTTGCTTTTCCAGTTACAAGCGCTCTGCCGCACTTGGTCAGTTCGTCATCCATCGAGGCCTAATCATCTCCGTTATACAAGTAAGGACGCTCGGTTTTTATGTTCTCACTGACGCTGAAGTGGTTTTAAGCGGCTTTAAGCGGTTCCTTTCAGCGGTGCTCAGATTGTAGGTTTGTTCAGAATCATCTTATCGGCAAATAGTTTCTTGCTAACTCAAGTAAGCTAGACCACGGTTCAGCTTCATCGTGTTTTCATGTACTGCCGTGACCCCGTGCCCAAAATTCAGCTCGCGAATTACTGTTCTGTGCTCGTTGAGACACTCGTCCATATGGCGTGAAAGTTGCTCTCGCGCTTTGCATCTGGTGCACAACGGTGCTCCTTCTGTTTTATGCAGGCAGTGTTTTCCTGCTCGTTCTACTTCATATCGGTTCCACTCTACCATGGCATGCTGCAAGTTGGGTAAGTGCGTCCACGTTTACCTTTTCCGCAGTTTTCATATACGGTCTAGTCGTTAGTAGGCTTTCTATCAATGAAAAAGCTAGGCTTCCTCCTCGCCAGTCGGAAGTTGCGCGCGCAGCTCTCATTTTCGGGCAACTGTATGCATCGTCCATATGTTCTTTGCCCTTCTCCGGGGGCAGGCGAATCAAATAAGGAATATACATATATATATATA
>QQSS02215060.1:0-10563 GCA_003687565.2 Craspedacusta sowerbii
TATATATATATATATATATATATATATATATATATATATATATATATACCAGGACATATTTTTACGAAAGAAAACGGTCAAGCTTTGGCTGGTGTCCGCCGGTCAACCGGATCCTTTCAACAACACCAAAAAATCAAACCACGCACAACGCTTCTGCCAGCATGCAATCTCGCCTCGTCTTACCTCTCGCAACGTTAACTTCCTAACGTATGATCAAATTCCGAACTCCTTCGAGATTTTTTTTTATTTTTTTTTTTTTTTCGCGCTTAACCAGTCGATTGAAATCGGTCAGCCCCATCAAAACAGCAAACAGACTTAAGCCAGCGATGGTAATGTGAAAATGAGAGGATAGTGATCGATGAAATTGTGACACAAATGAATCAACCTAGACACAAGGCAGGTGCGGTAACAAAATCAAATTGATTCTGAATAAGAAATAGACTTGAGAAACAACAAGAGCAACACCAACAACAGCAACAACAACAACAAATTAAATAACTGATTGCCTCCGTCAGCATCGAGCAGATGCTATGCAGTATCTGAAGAATATGAGGTACACCCTTGAAACCTAATCCTGTGGATTGCTGTAGCACGGCTCTTTGATGACAAGCTACACTAGAGAAAAGTACAACTACCCTTCACACGTGAAGCTCACAACTCATTCCTGGAAGGCTCCATCGGCACACTTCCCAACCATTGAGTGTCTGGCCATTAACCGAACAGGGGGTAGCCTCCTAACTGCAACAAAAGAACTACCAGCACATCGCAGTGTAAGCCGAACTTTCCTTACTGCCATTCATGTTTCTTCACCTCAATCATAGACGCAAATCTTGAGCCTCAATGATAAACTTTGCCGCAGCACCTACTGAATAGCATCAGCCATAAAGTTGGGGGATTAGCAGCTAGCTGTAATAATCTTAGATTACGCCCAACTTGGAGAAATGATGCTCGCAAACAAGATGAACACGCGATAACAACCCATTGCACAGTTATTAAGGGGAAAAAATGCATAGAATGTCATAGAAAGGGGGGCAACGCAGAAACGCCAAGGAGACTAGAGTTTTGACGAAAGAGCCAGAAATTGAACCCCTCCCCCCCAAAAAAGAACAAAATTCTTCACCCTTGAAAAAGGACGGCCACATATAGGCTCAGATTAACACTGTTCAAACCGTGCCGGGCTGACTAGCATTTTGTAAAACCTCAGCATCAAAGTATTCAGCGCAAACTTTAGTCTCATTCGGCGTAATCAGCTGCCTTTATCCAATGTAACCTACAGAAACGTCACTGCCCACGAATGGGCTGTCCTCTGCTATGAATAAACAAGCCAGACACTTACAGGAGGCGGGAAATAACACGATTGCTTTGCAAGTTACGCACATACTAAAGAAAACTTTGCTGGTGCGTAATAGCATAAGATGAGCTTTCTGCACAATATTTTTTTAAGAAAGTTTGTGAGTTTTTACGGCGGCAGTTACAAGAAGTAAAACTTGCAAATAAGGTCCTTGTTTTCAAGAAGGACATACAGAAAAGCATGACATCAGCAAATGGACACCATGGGCAAGTTAGACTACATGACAAGCGGATGTGTAGCAAGCAAGCTACTTGGAACAAGATGCCATCCTCAAACTTATTAACTCCGTCTACAGAGGATGCCTCCTATTCCAACAAAAGCAGTTGTGATGAAACTTTTATATACCTCTGGTGACTGCTTTGGATACGACGCATTTGTTGGGGAAAATAAATTTTGTTGAAGCCTCTCTGGGCACAATACACATAATATCTCATTTCAATGGTTGGGATTTGTCAGAGAGCTTTGGTTGCTCTATTTCGTTGCGAAAAATATGACACTTAACCAAGAAAACACGCAAGTAGCGCGCCGAGACGAGTAGTGGAATATCAAACCAGAAAAGATCTTGCGGAGCACAAGGAGGAATACCATGAAGTCAAGTATGGCTCTAAATAATGTGCGCGAAAAATCAATGCAAGTTAAAAGTTGGTACGTGGCGTTGTTCCTGACCAAGCCGCAAGCCACCAGGGATCCGCGTTCCAATCGACAAATGTTTGGTCTGCCACCCTTGTCAGGATGATGCTGTGCACACCTCTGGAAGATGGCAGCCGACTGGCAATCGCACCCCTATCATATTCGACCACAATACAGGCACCTGCGGTGACAACCAGGCAGACCATTCAGTACTCAACCATTTCATTTACCACCATTTCTCCAGGGGGTGCAATGTTGCAAAACGCCGCCAAAAACACGCTACCTGGTCTGCTTGCCATCTTGTAAGGAGAAGGCCCAGCAGAGGCAGTCATACATAAATGCTGTCATGGAGATTTTGTCCTTCAACCGAATAAAATTCGCAGAACAAACCGAGCTTAAAGCAAAATTTACCTCGTCCGTCGATTTATAGCACTACTTGAAAGACAAGATGCAGAGTTTCGCCACAAACGTTGAACACTATAGTACCACTGTCGACCGGTCAACTCAATAGAATTTTATCATTAAGGCGGAGAAAAAGTCGAAAACCTTCAAGAAAACAGCGCATAAGTAGGAGTCAAATACACGTTCCGTCAACCAAACAAGACTTTTGACCATCTTCTCATCGACCAACCCGACATTATACCAAGTTCACATCACTTCATGGCTCACACGGTCTTCTTACCATCCAATTTACTGTAATGCATGGAAAATATAATTAATTTGTTCGCTTAGCCAAATGAATCAGCGCTAAACAATACATTTGAACTGCAGAAAAACGTGGATAAAAGTTCATCAAAAAGCAATTTATTGTTTATGGTTTGCCGTCATTAATCCAGCACTGTTTTTTCTAAATCTCCTTAAGAAAAGAAATCGCTGACTTCAGTTACGGCGAAGTCAATGTTACCGCGAACAAATATTTTAAACTGCTTGAAAACCCACCCGTACTCTGACAGTCTGCATTGTCGAAAGGTAACGTGTTATCCATGTATCATTTCCTGAGTGTTAATCCTTGACGGGACTTAAACTGAAGCCAGCCGGAATCCATGCCAGTACGAGAGGCGTGACCTGCTAACTTTAGCTGGAAAGACAGCTCCAAAAGTGGAAGTTTAATGTAGGCAAGGCCTAAGCCACGCTATGACAGCAGTATCAGCTTGGAAAACTTTAAATAGGCTGTGCAGCAACCACGGGTATAAAGGCTGATTTTGCTGCTTGTCATTGGATGCAAGAAGATATATTCGTAATCACATGGACATACCTTTAACGAGTTCTTCATCCTGGATTTTCTTGTAATGCACTACCATGACGTCATCACACGGTTGATGTCCTGCAAGGCACATCCCAGTGCAAAAAAGCAATAAGCTACAAGCTACAAACTTCATTACCCTTAGTAAAAATAATGCAAAGATTAAATAAGCAAGGCACCATCGCATGCAGACCAGACACGCACTATTCTAGAAGGACCAGGGAAATGAATGAGATCAAATTCAGCGACCTTCCAATCAAATGAGTGGGATGAGCCCTCGCGCGTTTTCAGATCCTTCAAAACAGCATATCAAGCAGATCAAGGAAAATAAGAAAGCCATGACTTAGGAGCTTACAGCCGGCGGTACAGGATTGCATATCCACAAGCCCATCATGAGCGAAACTAAAATTAGACACGACCTCTGCTTGTGAACGGAAAAAGCATTTGAGAAAGCTTTCATCGAAATAGTCCAAGCAGGTAGGAAAAATAAGATTATATATGTGTATATAAACATCCGAGCTTTTCCGCAGATAATTCACCAATGAATGGTTAGTTGAAATCCTAAGCAAAATTAACAGAGAAAACAAAATAGTAACGGTCATGGGTGACTTCAATATTAATTCATTTAACTATGACACATCAACTGAAACCTCCCACTTATTTTTCTAAGTCTTTATCTCAATGTCCAACAACTTATTCTGCATCCAAGTCAAATAGCACTTAGGTCCCAAACTCTTATAGACAACATATTGACTAATGATATTAAGTACAACACTGTCAGTGGAAACATAATTTTTGCTATCTCGGATCACTTTTACACAATTTTCTATCATAACTGATTATAGATTATCGAAAAAGGGAACAAATCAAAGACATGTTTACGACCGCTTGTATAAATTGTTCAATGAACGGGAATTCGTGGAAGAGTTTATCCAACATCAGTTGGCATCACTTTGTGGGGAAAGAAGCCAATCCCAAAACATTGACAAAAATCGTCATCAACCAAATAATCGGCATTGTAAATATAATGGCACCATAAAAGAATGTCAAAAAAAAAATAGAAGTTGGCCTACAATGAACCGTGGATCTCAAAGCCCATTCTTCAGACAATGAATCAGAGAGACAAATACCAAAAACTTTGTTTGAAAGAAACCGATGATCATGAAAACCGTCAAGCCTACAATAAACACAAGAAACTGCGTAATTCCATTGTATCAATGGTTAGGAAAAGTAAGACTGAATATTATAAAAGCTATTCTCTAAATAATCAAAAGAACTGAATGAAACCTGAAACCTGGAACTGAATAAAATCGATTATAAACATAAACAGAAAGAGTAATTTTTTTCCCGTCGACTTTACTTGACCGCAACAAATGCACGACTAACGGTCCGAGCAACCTGGCTAATACTTCAATGAATACTTTGCCTCAGTTGGAAAACCTCATAAATGAAGAAATACCTGATGCTACAAACAATTTTACAACTTATATGCCTCGTCCTTCAAACCATAACCTATATCTAAACCCGACTGAGCCTACTGAGGTGATGAATGTTATAAATTCTCTAAACACTTCAAAGTCATTTGGCCCTTACAGCATTCGAAGTCACTTTCTCAAAATTAGTTCAAGAGCTATCTCCGAGCCTATTTCATTCATGAATCGTATACTCAAGGCATACTTCCAGATACACTTAAGTTAGCTAGAGTTATATTAGTTCACAAATCAGGCTCCACTGAAATACGTCGCAACTTCCGACCCATTTCACTATTATCAAACATAATTAAAGTTTTTGAGAAAACGTTGCGTGCGCGTCTTAACAATTTTCTGGAAAAGTTCCAATTACGTTACGAGCTACAATTTGGGTTCCGTAAGCATCACTCAACTAACCATGCGCTAATTAACTTAGTTAATATTAATGACATAGCAGAAAGTGGTGATTACGCTTGTGGTATACTCATAGATTTGCAAAAAGCATTAGATACGACAAACCAATTCTTTTTAATAAACTAGAAACATACGGAGTCCATGGAGTCTGCTTAAGTTGGTTCAAGTCGTATCATAAAGAAAGAAACCGATTTGTCGCTCCTAAAAGATGCGAATTCCGATGTACAAGTCATTCACTTTGGTGTCCCACAAGGGTCCATCTTAGGCCCCTTGTTATATTTAATCTATATTAATTATCTTCGGTATAGTTTAAATTAAGGCCTTGTACATCAGTTTGCTGACGACACATTTATTTTGTTCAGAAATTCGTCCCCGATAAAGGTGAATGTGATTCTGTCAATAAATACGAATTAAATGTAAAAGTTAAAAATAAGCGAATAAATTTGTCTAGCAAGACCAAATATTTGGGTATTGTTCTAGATTCTCAACTGACATGGAGGAATCAAATCTCCGAAATTTCAAAGAAGCTTGCAAGAGCAAATGGTTTATTATCCAAAATAAGATGCTATGTTGACGCTAAGATCATTAAATCACTATGCTATAGTTTATTCCATTCCTACATGACCGTCAGTTGCCGTGCTTGAGGCCTGGCCGGAAAGTGTGAGCTTAACAGAATACTTAAGCTGCAACAGCAAGCTCTGAGAATATTTGCTTTCTCTACATCTGAAATATCCTCGCAATTGAAATTCAAAGATGCTATTGAAACTAAATAAATATTGAAAATAAATATTGAAACTCGAAGATGCTATTAAATTAAACATTTTATGCATGACTGGTACAATTGCCGGCTCCCAAAATCTTCTAACGATTTATTCTGCTTCCATGTCTCTACCATGAACACTCGAACGAGGCAACTATCGATGCCAGCGAGACGGACCCACCATTATGCCACAAGAAGCAATAAATTTCAAGGTGCAAGCTTCTATAACTATCTGAATGCCATTAATGTCAAAATAACAAATCCAAAATCAATGTTCGGACGTGAAATGAAGTCTTTGCTTACAGCTTCCTACGCCTAATATTTATCTACAAAATTACTGTTGTGATTGCAGTATTTACAACATTTACCCATTGAGTGCGGTTTCTCTATATTAGTGAACCGTCTGTTTTGCTTAGATCGGATATTTATTTATATATTATATCGGATCAGTTGTTTACTAGTCAGTTTGGAATAGATGTGGTACATATGCAGTTTCGTGTTTTGAGTGGTTGTCAACTAACAATTGCCTACAGATCCAGATGAGCTCGGCCCAAGTGCCTGCAACGCAGAAGGGTAAACGCCTACTTTATTTCTGAAAAATAATCTCTTGTATATGATATAACCCTCGATTCATTGTTTTCCCCTACACAATAACTATTATGCCACGGAATGTCTTGTATATCTTAATGCTTTTGATGACGAAGATGGTAAGACATGAGAATGGGTTCTATGAACTAGTACAGGTCTTTAGACAAGTGCTTGTTTTCTGATTTCTCATTTTTATTTACATATATATATATACACATATAACTTTCAACAGAAGTAATACGCTTTTTAATTTGCAGGACATGTTTCGACAACATCTATTGTCATTCTCAACTAAGTTAGCGTTACAAGAGACCAGTATAAATACCTAGGAGGCGTGAATACTTCAATTAACAATAAGTATGCACGTTTGTTAAGAAAACCTTCATCCAGGGGCATAAACCTATTCTCAATTCACAAATTCATCACTTATCCCTTAGTCTTTCTATATAGTTATTTTTCTCGTTTCCCCTTGTTGTCCTTGTCGCGCATCTGTGTACAACAAGTGTTTAAGCGTTTGTTTAAGCATTGTTTAAGTATTTATTGTCTATGCGTCCCTTCGCATCTGTAGTGTTTAACGTTTCGATTTCGAAGTTCTTTTTAAAAAACGTTCATATTTTTTGTTAATTGGAGTGTTCACGCCTTCTACATATTTATACGCATCTCTTGTAACGCTAATTTAATTGAGAATGACACAAGATGTTGTCGAAGCGTGTCCAGCAAACTGAAAAGCGTATTCTTTCTGTTTAAAGTTACAAGTAGTTTAATTCTGCTTCGTCCATTCGGATATATAAATATATATTTTTTCATTCATTTTTTGTTTATTTTTTGGTATATTATCAATAATTTTTTACTTATGTTATTTATTTAAATTTCTACATCTCTTGCAGTTATCCTACAATGTATTAATATCTCGCTGACTGGAACAAGGTGGCGTCCTCAATCTTGTTTGTTTTGATTCGATGCATTTATTGGGAAAATAAGTTCTTGTTGTTGTTGTTTTAGGTCACGAAGAGTCGCAGGGTATTTGAAGCTCCCTAACACAAAGCTTTGAATTACATAGCCCTAGACCTACTGATGCAAATTCATTCGTACTTGGTTAAGTACAATATGCAAATCCTCATAGGTACTACCTAAGCGGATTGAGCTGTACAACCATTACCGCTGATGGATGAATAAGATTCGAACACAATTATGAGCTTTTTGTAATAGCAATAAATTTATTTTCAATTCATAAAAAGCCAGATTGGCAATCTAAAAGAAACAAGGAACAATAAGAATGCCCAATTCCAAAAACAGCTTCCACAAAGAAATGCAAGTCGTCATAGAGACCCATGTCCTTATGTCCAGTTGACGGAGATGCATGTCCTTTCGTCAAGATGAAGGAGATCCATAACCTTTTGTCAAGATGAAGGAGATGCATGTCTTTCTGTCAAGATAAAGGAGATGCATGCCTGTATGTCAAGATGAAGGAGATGCATGCCCTTATGTCAAGGTGAAGGAGATGCATGTCCTTATGTGAAGATGAAGGAGATGCATGTCCTTATGTCCAGATGAAGGCAATGCACGTCCTTATGTCAAGATGAAGGCGATGCATGCCCTTATGTGAAGATGAAGGAGATGCATGTCCTTATGTCAAGATGAAGGAGATGCATGTCCTTATGTCAAGATAAAGGCGATGCTTCCCTGTATGTCAACATGAAGGAGATTCATGCCCTTATGTCAAGATGAAGGAAATCCATGCCCTTATGTCAAGATGAAGGAAATCCATGCCCTTATGTCAAGATGAAGGAGATGCATGTCCTTATGTCAAGATGTGCATGTCCTTATGGAACTTCTATCACCTCGAAGATTCAGGATAACAGCGCGCGCATAAATTCCAACCAAAAACTAAATCTTCAATGAAAATTCGGATCTCTCATGAAAACCATTATGTCACAGTCGCAGAACAAGAAGATGATGTGCTTTGTAGTAAAAAAAGGAACTAAATCATCCACACAAAGTAGCAAAATGACGGATGCCATAAAAAAAAAATTGCATGAAAATAGAAGAATCCTGAGACAGAAGCCTACTTTGTTATAAGCACATCGAAAGAGAACTTAAGTACTAGAACTTAATCTAACATAAGGCAAAATACATGAGTACAGGAGCGAAACTGGCTTTCTTTCTCATCATGCTAATACTCAAAGACAATGATTTACAAAATCAATCTGCTAATGAACATACCAAAGTATTAAAAAAAAAACGTCCTGCGCATGCTCTTTGCGTGCATTCCTTGAGTAGCTTGAAACAGAGAACGCTAAAGAGATTTCAAGTTTAGAAAAGCAAATTTAGTAACAGTTGCCACTTACACAGAGCTGAAAATTTGATGGCAGCTGGCAGTTAACTAAACGGTGAAATCGAGGAGCTTCGGCACTAGTTGAAAACCTAACAGGTCGTCAAAAACAATTCGCACTTACACAAAAGTCAGCATCAAGTAAAGAAGTAAAGTATTTTTTAATTATCTATTTATTGAGTTGTTTCGCTGCAAGTACCAAAACAAGTCGATATTATTTACAAGCATATAAAAGGGTTAGTAAGTATTAGTCCAGATTAAGTGTTCAGAGATGGCATGGTTCGCCAAGAAGGTTTTGAGCCTTTTCATAGAGAACCATTTTTCGAGTCCACATGGGTGAGTTGAAGGGATTCCAAAGGTACGACCCACAAGTCGGAATGTTATATCTTCGTCTTTCAATAGCAGACCTTTCCAAATAGCCATGTTTGGCTAGTCGACTATATGCGGTTTGTAGGATGTTCAGCTCATATGTTCAGGATGTTATAATGCACCACGAAACGCGTCGAGTGAGCTAATCTATCAGCAAATGAAACGATGCGTACAACTCGCTTTTGAAGTCTGTGCTTAATAAATCATGATGATTTGATGTGTAGCTTTGATAGCTTACTTATGTCAGAGCTGCCCCAGATAATATTTTCATATGAGAAGTAGGGGTGACCGAATGCAACGTTCAAGCACTTTGTTGCTTGAGAGTTAAAGAATATTCCGACTCCTTCACATTACACCACTAGTTTAAGGTAGCTTCGCTTCCGCTGCATTTAAGTACGGAGTCCATGATAGATTTTCGTCTAATGTAATACTTAGTCGTTTGTGCTATAAGTTCGCTTAATATTAACCGAATTCAATGTACGTTTGGTTAGAAGCAAAGAAAGTCTGTTTGTCTCTGATTCTCGTCCAAATCTCAAGAAAACTAGTCTTCCATTAGCTCAAGTTGTGGATTTATTGCGGACATAAAAGTACAAATATTGAAGACTTACTTAATGAAGAACCAATCAGTATCATCTGCAAAGAAGCTCAATTATAATACAGGAACACAAAGGTATGTCATTTATGCAGATGAGAAACAGAAGAGGGCCCGAATATTTTTTTTAGATAGCTAAGTATTTTGTTAGATATCAAAGTATTTTTTTGATAGACAAGTAAGCAGCAAAGAAACAAAGCTTGCCTAGTAAATAACAACGTAAAAAAAAAAGCTGGATCAGCATGCTTCGTGTTAAATGCTGCTATCCTCTAAGAACTTTTCAAAAAACTGAAACACGCTACAAGAACGGTTAAAGATCATAGATCCAGAGGGCGTGTCAGTTTTTGTGTGAATGGAAACCGTAGCTCACTGTGGGGCGGGTGCGCGAGGTTGAATGGTGAAGGAATTTAGCTGTTGGAACCCTGTTAAAGAATATTTGGAAGAATAACAAACAAGGACGGTCGATACGCGATTACGGGATTCTGAATGGTTGTCCAACAACGAAAGGAAGAGACTTTAGGAAAGCCAGCCGTAGCAGAACTAAAAAAAAGATACCTATGCAGAAATGTTGCACGTGAACCTGAAAACGGAATAGAGTGGTGGTAGTGGTGGTGGTGGTGGTGGTGGGGTATGGTTGGGGCGCAGGAAAACTAAGCCAGCATCAAACACAGGCTCGCCGTTTCTACAAGACCAAACGGTTTGGTTTTGGGGGACACTGCGAGTGCGACTCTACAGGAGGGGGGGGGGGGGGCCGCCGGCTTTGGTTGAAATGGACTGATCCGGTCCTTCTCTTTCTCGCGCCCCCCCTCTCCCCC
>QQSS02215060.1:10573-23251 GCA_003687565.2 Craspedacusta sowerbii
AAAGAAAAGCCCGCAGCGACCAAACGACCGCGGTGGTGTTTCGAGCGCCCGGCCGGTTGTGGGGGGGGGGGGCGGGGGGGGGGGGCGGGGGGGGGGGGGGGGGGGGGGGGTCGTCGTGCTTGCTCGAAATGCTCTGTCAATCTCTCTCTCTCTCTCTCTCACTCTCTCTCTCTCTATTTCTGTATCTCTCTCCACCTTTTTATGCACAGGTAGCTCGCGTTTCGAAAGCTAACAATGATTTGAAAGCTGTTAGCTATGAACTCTTAGTCTTTGGCCATACAATGCCTCAACTATTTGGCTGAAACTATCAGGTTGGAGGCTGAAAACAAACTGAATTTAGTTTAGCCCTGGCTGCAGGTAGTCAACTAGTCATAGAGAGGTATTTATTAGCTCAACACCGATCAGATAAAGAATTTCTGACGAAATTTGTAAAAGTTTTGACTACAGCAACAACAGCAGCAAGATATATTTTTCCCATTAACCAACAGCGTACATGAATACATTCATAAATACTATGTCATGGCTAAATGGGAGGGAGGGCTCTTCGTAGCATAGCTAATCGGAAGAGAAGGGCCCACCCTAAGTCTGTCTACAACTTTCATAAAGAAAACCAGGCTTGCGCACTGCGCGTAAGAAAAGCAAATACATGTACCAGTAGTGCCTACGTGATACAGCAAGAATGTGGGTCTTGACAGCGCTTCATAACAGTCTGGCATTTAGTTTTTGTAATATATAAGCATATGCATTCGTACTTTATTTATTTCTTTATTTTTCCTTCCATTTTGTTGGACTATTGGTATCACCTTGCGAAAATTTGTTGGAACCTTGTTGGTTTCCTTCGATTTCGTTAGACAATTGATATCACTATGCAAAAATTTGTTGGAACCTTGCATTTGGCGCGTTTTCCACGTTCCCGAGAATTATTTTAGTACTTGGCTTGGAGAAGGGCAGACAAGTGTCTCTTAAATAGTACTTTACTAGTATGTAGATCTATTTTCGCATTGAGCATATTGTTGAACAATATGGGACCCGCGTATCTAAGTGATCTAATGCCGTATTTTACAGTGTAAACATTGGGTAAATCCAACTTTCCACCATCTTCGTACCTTGTAGTTCTGGAAATATTATGCCGAAAGAGGGGCTTTAGAGCAGTGGGTACGTCTCCAGAGTTCCAATCGCACATGAAAAGACATCTGTTTAACTCTATCAGATCTTGCAGCTTTAATATATCCATTCGCGCAAATAACAACGATGTCGGTTCATGAAAATCAGAAAAGGATATCACCCTGATCGCTTGTTCTTGAATTTGACACAGCATGAGGATTGACTTATGAGGATCATGCAGTATAATTGATACCTTCATATAATTCTAATTGCTAGTAGTGGCTAGATGCTACTCACTGCGTGACTGTTTCATCTGATCTCTTATACTTGGCAGTGGGTTGAGCAAGAACTTGTCGTTTGATTTTTTCTGCTAACGGTAAGTTCCATTCCGATGTCTCTAGCTTTGTTGCAGATACGCGGGCCGGCGCATGATATAGATCTGTTGCAGGTTTTAACAGCGTTAATGTTCGAGACAAACCTTTTCAAGATTTTAACTTCTGTTGTGCCTGTGTTTAAGTAGAGTACAAAGGACTGACGATAATGTGCGAATTCAAAAATGGTTCCGCGCTCTGAAAAAAACTTTTTTCTTCTGTGAAGGGTTTTCCCAAGACCGCAAGAAATGACAGGCATGGCAATCTTTATATCCCGAAGCCTTTAACTGTAAAATACGGTTTAAGTCCAGAAAGAATATAAGGCAGTAATCAGCGTAAATTAGTTGCAACGGTCACCATTTAAAGGGACATGGTCCACAAGAAACCAGTATCAGTAGCGTAAATGCTTGTCAGTATTGGTGGGGTACTAAAATGATCAGCTTGATTAATACGCACAACGGAGAAAAAGCTGACACATAGCACACACGTAACTCGGAGTTCAAGATGCATTAAAAGCAAACAGAACTTTGACCAGAATGATCGCAGATGGCTTTGCCGGTGTCGTGAAATACTTTGACATACGCGGAGTATCGTTCAAGAGCAGGATAAAAAAAAAACAGGAATAGGCAACAGGAGGGTTGATTCACTGTTCATATGCTGCCATAACGGAAACCCAGAATAAAGATGGCGAAACTGCACTAACTTTCGGTCCAACTAAGGTGGATTAAACATTCTCCTTTTCAAAGTCGAACATCTGGCATGTTGGACTTAGATACAGTTCCTTCTACTGAGCGAAACCAGGAACAAAATATGCCGTCACCATAGAGGCTCCCAAGCGGAACTGAAAAGGACAAAGAGATGCCAATCTAGTCATATAAATCGATGAAAAAGCACGCCATGGCGTCCTGAATGCCATTAGAATTGACTTGAAAATCTGCTCTAATGGCTTTCAATAGTTTTTACAGGTCTTGCACATGCCCTGAGACGCCTTCAACAGCAAACTCTGTTGGCAGGCAAGCAAAGAAGTCGATGGTGACAACGATATGAAGATTCGCTCGACGAAGGGAGCTGGTTTTGAACATGCATGGACCAGCTTATCGTCAATGATGAAGCACAAGAACTGATCAGAATTGACCTTGCCGAGCGGTCCCAGATATTCCACGACATTAAAACACCGCCGAATGCGTGAACCGAACGGGCAAATAAAACCGAAACAGGTAGACTACACAGACCACTAATTTTGAACATTTAACCCTGCTCAATCATCTCATTAAATATATCAGATTTAAAGCTCACTAAAGGTATTAGAAGCACGCTTTACATGTCTATGCCTTCAACGAAACAAGCGTTTTGTCTTATCCGTAGCGCCTCAGCAACTTGCACGCGTACTGGAGCCGGGCTAACTCGCAACACAGCAACAAGCTTACACTACTGACAATCGGAGGTGGCCAGAGGCATCAAATACCACACAGCCAGGCTCAAATCACAATGCTAAAGATCGAAATTTACCGGGCGAAAAATACAAAAAATATGACAATTGGAATGTGAAACACCTTCCAGCCCATCAATGATTGATTGGTTTCAAAGCACATCATCCAGCAGCTTCACGTAGGGCAAAACGCGTCTGGCAATTAGGGAAAGGACGAACTGGCGAAATTCAAAAACTTCTCAATTTGACGAGCGATCCACTAACGAACTTTTAATATATAACGAGACAAAGCTTGTTTTCAAAATTTTTGGGATCTCGGAGGCTCTGCCAGAGTTAAGGCCTATTCTTTTCCGACACCCTTGCGAACGTACCTTTGAAAAAGGAAGAGTGCTTACAAGGCCGACACGCTTTATATCTTGGCTACATGAGATGCATCATTCTTCATGAGCTAGGGAAATAAGAAAAGAAACGAAATCGATGGCCAGGCGGAGAGAGATGGCCTAGACAGAAAAAATTAGGTCTTGTGATTATCATGGATGTTAAAGTGCGTACTTTCCCAGTTTATATACACTGGCTTTTAAAACTTCCTCTGGAAGAAATACAACAGAAACAATTAGCAGAACATTCACTAAGGAGTTTCAAAGAAACCAGGAAAACCAAAGAAAGCAGCACAACACATGTATGTCTTCGTCCATTCAAACCAAAGGAGAAAACTCCTAGCCAGCTACAAGTTAAACAATAACAAAGCAAAAATAACAAAACAATTGCGGCAAGGACTTAGGGACTCCAAAATTGTACATTTACATAATTTAAACTTCAGTTACGAAAAATTTTATTTGACATAGAAGTGAGTCCTGGCAGTGGAGTGAAATTTAAATTTACTAAAATTGACCTTTATAAATAGTCCTTATATAAATTTTAAAATGCAAAGAATTAATAGATTTTAGATGAACTACGTAACAGATTTCGAACAAAATCTAGAATTTTAAACAGCGCCGAGTAATGCAATTTACTTCTGCAGATTTTAAGGCCAGAGCAAAGGCTCTTTTTATATAATCAAACAATCAAGAAGTTTCAGCAAGTTTGATATCCCAAGATTCTTGTCCATGGCCATGCAAAAATGGGTTATGCATCATCATCATCATATGAATTTGCATGATTGGGTTTACCATGATTCTAGACATAGTCTATTTTTCATACAATCTTACCTGCTATATCAAAAGCTTTTATCGGCCAGTAGTCAGTTATACTAAAAGACGATTTCTCCAGCAAATTATTTTATCTACAAAAATATACAATCAACTCGCGAAAGAAAATCATGAAACATAATCATGTTATCAATTTTTCCCGGGGTGGACGATGATGGTTCCTTTTAACACATTGAAGCATCCAGCTGACTCCTTGTTCTATTCCAAACCCATTCAAAGCTGATGTTTCAATCAACATGCAATCTCTCTTCCCAATCTGAGATGCACTTCGATTAAATATCTCCTTAATTCCATCCGCTTTTAAAGCATTTTCCTTATCTTGTTTGTTTGCCATAACTAGTAGGGGCACACCCTGTAGATTTTCATTAGCTATGAGACTAGTGAAAGACTGATAGGACTCCTCTAAACGCTTTACATCAGTCGCATCCACTACATAAATCACACCATGGCAATCAGAAAAATACTTGTCCCAGAGTGTCTGCAATTCTTTTTGTCCTCCTAGATCCCATAATAAAAGTCGATCACTTTTTATATCCACTTGCCCAACATTCATACCTACGGTTGGTGTAATTCTGTCAAAAGGGATACCTCTGTAGGGCTTCGTTGCATACTTTTTTTTAACCTGTTCTAAAAATGTTGTTTTTCCAGCATTATCAATTCCAACAATCAAGATACAGTACTCATCTTTCTGTGTCATGTAACGCCAAAGTCCAGAGAGTAGGGTATACATTCCCTACGACTCTTTCGATGCAAACTCTAACACAACTCAATAATACTGTCGGGCAATCCGAAGTCAGGCAATGATGCAGTCCAAGCAAGCCTAACATGGATTTCAGACACTATATTGCTATATAGCCTCCAGCAGACTTCCAGACCTTAGAGCAGTCTCATTTGCTTTATTCATTAAAACAAATAGCAATCTATGACATGCTAGGTGTTTAAAGCAATTACAAACTATCATACACTGCATTGATAATAGGAAAGATATTTCAAACATCCAAACATGAATATGCAGCAGACTAAATATTACTTATAACAATATGGATAGCAAGAACTTCAAGTCAACAGACTAATACCAATAAAAATTTGCCAGACCAAACAAATCCATGTAAAGCAATAAAAATTATGTGAAAGAGAAACAATGACCAAGAGTACGCAACGAAAAAAATTTCTTTAGTTTGCCATATTTGGTGAACACACATTTACAACTCATTCAACAATTTACAAGCATTCACAATTCAAAATGTCATCAAGAATGTCATAAGTTCCTGAATTTGATGCTTCACATGCTCGGTGGCCTCCATGTAAAAGACATCAGTACCAGAACTTCTGTCTTTGCAGCAGATATTAGAGCTGGGAATTTCAAACGTTTGTCCACAACTCGGTTTCTCGTCTTGCATGAGGTTTGGAAGTCTCGCAGCAAGCACTGAGCATTTTCTTCAAAATAATAATTTGCATTCGATACCATTCAATTTAATTATAAATTTATTGTAATTTTTAAACAAAAGGCTTACTAATAGAAAAGAAAATACCCAATTCTGCGCAGAAATGGAAGTTTATTTCATGCACACAAGTTTATTTCATATCCCAGGCAATTGAAGCTAACTAAGAATTTAAAATGGATTTTTTCTACCCGGACCTGTCATTTTGCTTGTTTATAATAATTTAGTAATAAATGAATAACAAACCTATGCAGTAGGGACCTCTAAATGTTTTCAGATCTAGCCGACTTTGCTTTATGCGTGGTTATAAAGGAAATTTAGAGGTGCCTCGTTCAAAAATAATTTTTGGAAAAATAAGGACCACCCTAAGAACCATCTCTAACAGATTTAGTTAGCCTAATGCCTGGCAGAAATGCCAGAAGTCAGTATTTTAGTAATTGTGGGGTTCATCAACTCACGAAGAGATTCCTAAACCCAATGACAGAGAAATGCCCATACATGCTACACTCACATAAGGAGTAAACACATTCCAACATCAAAATCAACAATAGAGGTGCAGAACCAGCTTTTTGATGCTACTACATATAAAGTTCTCACATAAGCGAAGGATTGCCATCATGTTTTGGAATGCATATACTTACAGATACGACACAGCAGTTCCTTTGAGAACACGAAGTAATAATGTCACAATATTAAGGCCTCACAGAAATAAAACAATAAATCAATTTTTTCTCCCCGGACCTCTCATTCTGCTTGTTTATAATAATTTAGTAATGAATGAATAACTAACATACGCAGTAGGGACCTCCAAATGTTTTCAGATTTAACCGACTTTTTGTGTGAAGGTTTTATGAGTGGTTATAACTGAAATTTAGAGGTGCCCCATTTGAAAATAATTTTTGGAAAAATAAGGACCACCCTAAGAACCATCAGACCAACAGATTTAGTTAGGTTGATGTCTGACAGAAATGCCAGAAGTCAGTATTTTAGTAATTGTGGGGTTCATTAGAAGTAATAATGTCACAATATTAAGGCCTCACAGAAATAAAACAATCAACCAAAGCATCTTGTCTATTTAAAACCTGATCACGCAGTAAGGCAACATCATAATTGTATGGATTTTCAACACAAAAGACAAGTAACATCCAAACCATAATAGTAGTCAACTTAAATGAATCGGTCTTAGACATGAATTTACAGGAAATTTCATACTATTCATTCAGAGAATAAATGACTCATAATAAATGCTTGACATGCCATAATAAAGGTACTGATTATTAAACAAGACGGATTACAAAACTAGTCAAGGGATTGTGCTCTCAGAAGACTTGCAACATTGCCACTTCAGTACTTTTAAGAGATGTGCATATCTTGCTATGAAACGTGTCTTAGAAGAAACCTGTAACAGACATGCACAAAATAAAAGCGACTGCACGAAATTGAAAAAGATAAACCAATTAACTGAAGCTTGCTACACACTGGAGCAACACGTATGTTAGAAACGTGATTGGGACTTTTGCAAAAAAGCAGCTGATTGAATAAGCAAAATTTAAAACGAGCAATCGTCACGGTTCCGAAAATATTTTTTCGGACTCGCCACGAATCTGGTGAAACCGCTCACAGCTACCTGATAAACAAGTTACATTTGGGTAAGAGTACCCTTACTATGATAAACATGCATTAAACGCGTGAATATACACGCTTCGCTCATATAGTGTACAAATTTGAGGCTTCATGTTGCGCTGCCTGCTCGCTGTAAATTGCGAGATATCGCGGTATCAGCAGCTTCTCGCGGGGTAAAGTAACCTGAAGTTTGTTCGACTTAAGTATCCTCTCTTTATCACTGGTTGTATGGTTTTCATAGCTGGTAGATTTGTACGCTGTAGTAAGTCGCAGACTTCCTGACAGACAAAAGAGAATATTACACCGATGACTGTGGCATTGTGAGTGAATCTTTGTCTGGTGCAATGTTGGCAGTTCTTCAATTATTCAAACAGATAGCTTTCTTTTTAAGTTATTGGTAGTTTTCTGCAGTCAAGGTATGGATTTCGCAATGCTGAGTTCCGACGTGACTCCAAGATTACTTTAAGTATCCATGTTTAAGTTTCTCTGCGTGAATTACAATTATCTATTATTACACATTAACCGTTTCAAGCATTCAACAATTATTTCTTTCTAAGGTGTTATCTATAGGCTTTTTTGGTTAGGACTTTAACATATAAGTCTCTGTTGTGTGTTTAAGAGATCTATATTTTTATTCTGCACGACCACTCATGAAGGAAAACTTTGCAGGGATTTGTGCTCATCTACTGGAAAGAATCTGGGATTAGAATGGCCATTTTTTCTTTCTTACTCGGTTTTAATACTAATCTCACGTCCTATCTTTTTCCTGATGAGTAATCAATAGTTTTATAGCGCCTCATATGATGCACGTTGTGTACTTTTTGGTGCATAGTGAAGCTGGTAAATTTCGACGTCACTGTCTCTATCAATCTCTCTATCTATCTATTTATCTAACTATGTTTCTATCTATCTATCTATCTATCTATCTATCTATCGATCTATCTATCTATCTATCTATCTATCTATCTATCTATCTATCTATCTATCTATTTATATATCTATTTATCTATCTTTCTATCGATATGGTGTGCCCTCTACATGATCATTAATTCAAGTCTTTTGCTGCAGGTGAAGGTTCAACCTTATAATATAGTTACCAAACTTGTTTGTAATGCACGAGTGATGGGATTCGGATGTGATTTCTCCTATTAAGAGTGTCATGAAAGATAGTTACCAAACAAAGCATGTGATTGAGGTGTTTTCTAGTGTTTTTCGAATGAGCATTTTTGTCTAGTTCTATTGGTGTGCGTTTTAAAAAAGTTTTCTATATAGTTGTAGCTACATATTTATAAATTGTTTTGTTAGATTATTAGCGAAATTTTCTTGCCCCTCATTGCATCTTTATTAGTCTTGTCATGTTAGAAAGATCTTCATGAGATATACGGAGAAGAGAAAGTGCACTTCTTCCATATTGGCTTTTGTGTAAGATGGAGGGTCTAGAAGAAATAGGAATTGTTACAGCGGTAAGAGCTTTTTCTAGGCATTGATTTTGCATTCGCTCTGTAGAGTTTAAAACTTACTGGATGATAGTAAACCTAAGCCTCTCTCAGACTGTTATAAAGTTCTTCTGTTATTTCACAAGCCTCTGATTGGTTTGATTTCATGCCATACGTTATGGGCTATTTATTGCATATTGCCACTCAAACTTGGTCACAGAACGGCCCAGGATTCCATCTACAAAATGGTAGCTAATTGGGGCAAGTTCTTTAGACTTTCGGTAGTAATGTTGATTTCAGACTTGTATGTTTGCAGTGGTAATATTGGCATCTTATAGAAGATAAACAAAGTTTATTCTTGATTGCATAAAAACTGGTAAACATGCGTTTGGAGGTTGTGGTCTCTTATTGCTTTTTGGTTTGTTGTTGTTGCTGTTGTTGTTGTTTATGTCTTCTTCCTGTTGTGTTCTTAAAACCCCTTGTGGTCACGTTTTGTGAGCATTATATGTACTGAACCATTGTGGGGCAGTTTCTCAATGATTCAACTGTTATGGTGTTTGTCTCGGCTGTTGCTATAATGGTAAGGATTGCGTTTTACTTTGTATAAAGATCTCAAGTACCACTTGCTGCTTTGAATAAAATTTGCTCACCTCCATAGCAAGGCTGATATGAAATCTTTATTTTGCATATCAGTTAAGAAAGTTGCTTTCTTGAAAGTTTTTAGAGTTTGATTGAAGCGTCTACATTAATCGTGATCTTTGTTTAGGGTCCTGATACATCGACCTCGAAAATTTCGGCACTTAGTTCCGTGTCCTCGGTTCACTCATCTGTCGATCCAAACATCGACGACTTATATGTGAAGTAAGTATACGACTTCGTGCGTTTAGGGATGCCTTTTAAATTCAAAATTTTTGTTATTGCATATGTATTTCGTGGTTGTGAAATTTAATAAATTGGTTCTGGTTGTATAACAAAGTTACGTGGGTGGTGCATTTCGAGCTAATTTGCAAATGACCCGTCGCATGGTGGCGGGATTCTCTGACCGCACAGTTCCTCGTGAAACGAATGTATGGGTGGCATCTTCTTCAATAGGCATTGTTTTTCTTGATCAAGATTAGTCGTTTGTGTTTCTGCAGTTGTTTTGTATCACATATTGACTTTCTAAACGAAAAAGATTCAATTTCATCTAGGTATAGGTATAAACGAAAAAGATTCAATTTCATCTAGGTATAGGTATAAACGAAAAAGATTCAATTTCATCTAGGTATAGGAAACTCCAGCGTGAGTTGGAATTTCTTGAAGTTCAGGAAGAGTACATTAAAGACGAGCAGAAAAACCTGAAAAAGGAATACCTGCATGCTCAGGAGGAAGTTAAAAGAATCCAGTCAGTTCCTCTAGTAATTGGGCAGTTCCTTGAAGCCGTAGATCAAAATACTGGGATTGTTGGCTCAACAACAGGTGCATTCTTCCTGTAATTCTTCGTGTGTGTCGTATGTCGTTTGTTTTTTTCTGCTCGATTGCGTAGATGGCATTTAGGTAGTAATTTGCAATTATATGAAGTATGCTTACCGGGGCAAAGTAGATTTTCCAAATAAGTAGTAGCTGCTCGTACTTCATGTCCTGAAATTGTAAGCAGGTTGCCTATTTTGGCTCATAATCTTGTAAAGGTAAATCTGGCCAAATATCCCATTAGTGTTAAATTGCTTTTTTGATCATGGACTCCTATACTATGGCTATTTATGTAGACTGCGTGACTGTTGTATCTTGTTTGCCCTGTTCATATTCAGGCTCCAACTACTACGTTCGTATCTTAAGTACAATTGATCGGGAATTGCTGAAGCCGAATGCTTCGGTGGCGTTACACAAGCACTCGAATGCGTTGGTGGATATATTGCCACCAGAGGCGGACAGCAGCATTGCTATGCTACAAGCGGACGAGAAACCGGACGTGTCATACACTGACATAGGAGGTTTTTATTGATTGTTGCAAGTTTCAATGTTTCTTTTGATGAGGAAAAGGGTGTGTTATGGCTATAAATGAAGTGGTGTTTCAGATCGCTGATGTCGTAGTTTTAAAGGCTTCTATCGACTATCTGCGTTGACTAGCAAACTTAGCTTGTGTGCTGTTTCGTAGCCCTTAATAGCAGCTCTTCTTCTAGCCAAGCGTATGTTTTATTTCAGGTATGGATATACAGAAACAAGAGATGAGAGAGGCAGTAGAGCTGCCGCTGACGCATTTTGAGCTTTACAAGCAGATTGGCATCGACCCGCCGCGAGGTGTGCTAATGTTCGGGCCCCCGGGATGCGGCAAGACCATGCTGGCGAAGGCCGTCGCTCATCACACTACGGCCGCTTTCATCAGGGTCGTTGGATCCGAGTTTGTGCAAAAATATCTTGGCGAGGGGCCCCGTATGGTTCGTGATGTGTTCAGACTAGCTAAGGAGAATGCGCCTGCTATAATTTTCATAGACGAGATCGATGCGATAGCTACCAAGCGGTTCGATGCGCAAACCGGTGGTACGTGTTGATCCTTTTTGTTTTGATGTTTTACTTTTATTTTTGATATTTTTCACATTTGTTGTTCGAAGCTGTTGTTCGTTTTCTAGGCTTTGGTTTTCATGCTGTTGTCTTGCTGCTAAAATCTTTGCTTGCCGCTGAATGCGTTCATGTCGTTGTCTGTGATAAGGTTTCGCGCTGCTCCAACCTTTGTCTGCCGCTATTGCGAGAATGAGCAAATGGCAAGCGCTCAATGGAAGTTTTTTATTCTCACGTTTTGCTTGGATTGCGAGTAATATAACATGTTGTTGTCTATAAAACAGCTGACAGAGAAGTACAGCGAATCCTATTAGAGTTGCTGAATCAAATGGATGGATTCGACCAGAACGTTAACGTGAAGGTACATATTTTAAAGGATTGTCGTCATGTTAGCACCCCTTGTTTATTTGTTTTAATTTTATTAGTTACGTAATTAATTAATTTATTTAATTATTTATTTATTAATTTTTGGTGCAGCTCCAGAATGATTGTTTTTACTTAGATCTTTCCTTTTCCTGGTTTTCTTTTATGGTTGGAGTGTGTCGCGCTAAATTGAGGCTTTGTTACGAACTCCAAAAACTATAACTGGTTCCTTACTTAAGGTGATCATGGCCACAAATCGACATGATACGCTCGACCCAGCTCTTCTCAGGCCGGGCAGATTAGACAGAAAGATCGAGTTTCCTTTGCCCGATCGCCGACAAAAGCGACTGATATTTTCAACGATTACCGGGAAGATGAATCTCTCCGATGAAGTGGATTTGGAAGATTGTATCCTCTTATATTGAATGGAAATAGCTATTGCTGGTATTAGTCATAAGGCTCGTAAGCTGCTCACTGCACACTTTCGTCTTAAGCTTTCAATTTTCTTCTACGACTTAATACACGAACTCCCATTAGCCATTGTTGTGATGGCATATTGCGATGAAGTTAGGGAGTTTTCTCGAGAGCCTTTTTTAGAAGGGTGTTGAACGAGTCATAGTAGACAGACCCTGTATGTACTGCTGTGAGGCGAACCGGTGGTGTAGCTGTTCGCAAACTTATTGGCGTTCATTCATCCGCACCTGCCTCGTCATGTTGATTTCTTTAACTCTTGGTATGATAGATGTTGCTAGACCAGACAAGATCAGTGGGGCTGACATCAACGCCATCTGTCAAGAGGTAGGATCACCTGCTTTGATTCTTTATCGGAATGGTATCGTGCATGGAACCCAACCTCGTTACGGAACAAAATTCTGTGGGTCCCTCGCTCGTACGAAATTTCATTACTCACCCCAACCCTAATTTTATGTGGGGAGAGAACCAAAATTCTGTGGGTCCCTCGCTCGTACGAAATTTCATTACTCACCCCAACCCTAATTTTATGTGGGGAGAGAAACAAAATTCTGTGGGTCCCTCGCTCGTACGAAATTTCATTACTCACCCCAACCCTAATTTTATGTGGGGAGAGAAACAAAATTCTGTGGGTCCCTCGCTCGTACGAAATTTCATTACTCACCCCAACCCTAATTTTATGTGGGGAGAGAAACA
>QQSS02215061.1:0-11133 GCA_003687565.2 Craspedacusta sowerbii
GCATTAAGTTGGTTGTTGTTAGACTAACCACCGCTGGTTCCGATCAATTACTTAGATCATTTTAAGTGGTCGATCTATTTACGCAGAAATTTATTTAATTGTCCGCTTACGTTTCTTTAGCAACTGTACTGAAACTTATATATAGATATATATAAGCCTTCACCAGCGCATCGATGAACAAAAGTAACAGTCAAGCTCATTTGGCTAAAACCTAACCACTTATCAATTGCTGGTGACCTTTTATCTCAACGCTGCTTCACAATCTATCGCACGTGTCGCCCCGGGCGGGATCGCCTTCTACTAGATTTTTTGAGACCTCAGTGATTGCGCACCATCAGTTTGCTAACGCAGCAATTTGAATAGAAAAACTTTTACGAGAAGCTGGACGTCCTCACCTACATGCCGTCGGTCATTCAAACAAAATTGAAGTCCCATAAATGGCTCGTTTCCTGAGTGCTTTATGTCAGTTTTATGTTATATTAGCAAATTTCTCAACCTTGATGCAACACTTATAGCTAAGGTCTTAGTTCCTTGCTTCCTCCCGTACCCTATTCTTTAGTTAACGTGACACATTGAGAAAACCAAGGGGAAAAGTGCGAGAAAAAGTTTTTTTGTCGCCACAAGATAAAAAAATTTCCGTACGGAACTTAAGGGACCCAATGGTATCGCGATTCCGACTTGAGTTTGAGCAAACATAGGTAGGGCGGCACGGTTGCAGACGATATTGGCTCTCTTGTTCCCCTGTGTGACTTTGATCAGGACATCTTGGCTGTGACGTACGAACAGTTTACGACCAGCAGGTTGGAAATGGATCCCTGAGTTTTTTTTGGTCGATGCTCATGCTCTGCACATCTTGATACATATTAATGGATGCAATCAAATTCATAGCTTTCAGTGTAACGCAGGTCTTTGTGATCGTAAACACTCAGTCCACCAGCAAAGGTAAGGATCATCCTATGGCAGTTATTTGGTTGCAGCATGTGGGTCGTTTGTTGTAGAAACTGCTGATCCAAAGGTGCCTCGATGTGCTTTCCGGTTGCACAATCCGTTTTAAGATAATGCGATACCTGCCTTAATGGAAAATTAACACACGTTTTATTATGTGCATCTAAGCCAATTGCGATCCCACTAAAGCATATCTACTTTCATCGCCGTATTATCCCAGCACATTGTTGATAACGAGTATAGTTTGATTGCTTTTTTTGAACGGCTTGGATCACAGTTGCGATTTCTCAAGTATAGTACCAGGTGAGCGACCTTTATGCCAAAGAACACATAATGCAAGGCTCATTTGAATGCAGTCTATACATAAATCTGATGTATATATGGTATAAACTGAGTATTTTTTGACTTCGCACACTTTATGAGATTAGCCTCTAACTTTGTCTTATGAGTAGATTGCATTTGCCATGGTGTGAATGTTGCTGATAAGAGCACAATAAATTTAGATACATATTGCCAAAGGAAAATTTGTTATTTCGTTTGCTGTAGAAATGGCTGAAGGGCTCAAATTAAGTGCAATCTTTTGGAAACAGTGTTGGAAATAAATTATTATTCCTTTGGAAACATTGAGTGAAGTCTCACAGCGATACTTATTTACATGTAATTGTATTGCATCATAGTCACACATTGCATCCATTATTGAGAAAGGCTTGTCTTCCTCTGCCATTTTTATGGACTCAGAAACTTGTTTTGTTTCTTTATGTATGTATATATAAAAAGTCTTAATGCTAGGGGCCTGTGGAATTTCAACTAAAATCACCCAGAAAATATGCTTGAATTAAAATTCTCATTTTCGAATCAAGACAACTTTGAGACATGAAGCCATTGACTAGTGACACTGTTTCCCCTTTTCTTCTCATGACCTCACTAGAAAACATTCATATATGGTAATCATCTTGGTGGTGAAAATGGCTCTGAATTATCATCAGAGCTCTCACCAATCCATTGTGCTCTCGCCAATCCATTGTGCTCTCGCCAATCCATTGTGCTCTCGCCAATCCATTGTGCTCTCGCCAATCCATTGTGCTCTCGCCCATCCATTGTGCTCGCGCCAATCCATTGTGCTCTTGCAGTTCTTGACTGCAATGACAGTATTGACTATACTGATGAACTTGCACTATTGATAGAAATCTCAAAAACCCATTCTACTGACTTTGGCCTTAGGATCAATCAAGCAAGTAATTAGAAGATTCTGTTTCTTTTAAACTCTTTACTATTTACATTTGCTCTCATCATATGCAGTCGGGTTTGAGGATTATTTCTGCAAAAGGGGATAAAGCATGAGTTTGAATAGCTAGTACTTAGTTGTTAAGGCCTAACTAATCTGTGGATTCCCTGAAGGACTAGAACCCATGGTCAAGAGGTTAAAACTAGAATTGTCATAAGGACCAAACGTGCCCTACACAGTATAAGTGATTTTTAGCAGTGTTTTGTCCCTGGAACAATTATGCAAGATCTCTGGGACCTTTTGGTGAAAACCCAGTATACCTCGGCTTCTTCAATTAGCCACTATGATTTTTTTTTAGGATTATCTGTGCACCTTTTATGTCATAGAAAGCGAATTGATTTATTTGTGGACCATCTCTCAGTGCTGGATGACATTAATCTGTGACTAGATTTCAAATGTTGAATAGCAAGAACTAGGAACGAAGCTCAATATTTATTTCAATTGTTGATAGTCACAGACAGCTAGGTAAAAGCTAGTAACTCACTGAATGCCTGTTAGGCAGATGATATCAATATGGCTCAAGAAAAGGTTAATGGATGGTCATTTTTTAACTTCTGTTTTCCATTTGTTTTGCAGAACATGCTGTATAGATTTTCTTAAGTACTTTCGATTACATAAAAGTTTGTGTCCATAAATTTTGTAACTGTGTAACAAAATTTCAAAGTAATGCCAAGTACCATCTTAACCCATTTAAACATTCCAAAAAACGCCAAAGAAATACTCTGAACTCCTATCATAAAAGTTGCAAATGCGAGAGGATACCTCTAGTCAAAGTTGCACTATTTAAGTAACTTTATATTTGACATGGCAATGTGTTGCTATGCCATGCCTGGCTTAGTCAATTTTATTGTTTATACTTCTGTTTCAAGTCACTCACTTCTGGCAATGATGATGAATGCAGCAGAGAGTTTAACTTCACACTTATATACATTTGGAATTAATGTGTAAAGCTACTAATGTCCAATCTTATGGAGTCTCATACTTCATAGTAGATTAAGAACAATGCAGATTTCCCAGCTGGATATTTTGCTAACCGTCATTGTTGTTGTGTTTTTTACATTAGTTGATTAGTGTTTCGAAATTTGTACTTCCTTTCTGATGTGGTTACTTTTATCTGAGCTGTTTATGGTAGGTTGATGACCTTCCATCATTTTTTCTTAGTTACACAATTGCAAGCTTCATACAAAGTGCAGTATGTATCGAGCACCCCAAGAACTGCAGACCTGACCATATTGATATGGAGCATCTCAGCGCCAGAAAACTCAACTCTATTTGTAAAAATAGGGCCACACCTAGAGGAGACCAAGTGTGTGTCATTTTTTGCGGAAATTCTGGAGCCAAGCAGGCCACCAATTGCAGGAACAACTGGCTCTAAACCTCGCTTGACCCAGTTCTGCCCGGAGCCAGATGGCCCCTCTGGAGTGCAGGTTGACCGGTTCTACAGGTCTAAAAGCTCGTCGCTGTCTATTTTATATTACAAGTCCAGTGCTATAGAGATGTTTTCTGTGTCGTATCAAATAGGTAAGTCACCTGATACTTCAGGTATAACTATTAAAGGTGTTAATCTTTGATTAGTTTGCTAATAGTGGCTCGAATTTCTTCTTTCTTTCCATGCGTTTGCTTACGTTTCAGGGGCAGGTATGACAAATTTAATCCTTAGAACTCTTTATTGGCTTTCTTTTTTTTCCTTGCGTTTTGCAATTATTACTTTCGAGGTTTGCACTTTGTAGTATACAGCGCATTAAAGCATAAAAATACGACTTGGGAATAATTAAATCTTTCCTTCTGAATTAAGTACTTTGACTCTACCCCTTTTTGTGTTATCCGGTTGCTGAATAGACCCATGGAATTTGGCTTTTAAAGTTGGCTGCAAATGCCTTATATCATGATGGTATTATACTGCGTCTCCTCAACGGACGCTCTTTCCAAGTCGACTAGACTGATCTTTTGACCGGGTTTGCGTTCTTATAATGGCGTCTAATGCCTGATAAGTGTAGCCGACTGCAAATATTATTAATATTTTCCAGATGACTGTGTTTGCCGAAAAGGTCCGGACTGTAAAGAACCGTGTATCTGTCCATTTAACTATGGTGGCAGGGAGTGCTCGACTAGTAGGTTCAGTATCATCAGGGTCGTCGCTGCTGTATTGCTTGTTGCCGGCGCTAGCTTTCTGTAATTAGTTTGTTTATCTAAATTACGATCTCCTACTAGTATCCGTGTTTTTTTATTTGTTCGCCATTTGCTGCTTAACTCTTGCGGTGTACCTTCGTTTTTCCTTGGTAGAAGTGGTATTTACGTTTGCTTTTGTAGTTTGTTGCTGTTGGCTATTTTTCTCCCTTTCGATATAATTTTCTACTTCAGCTTTATTACTTCTGCTTTCAAACGGAAAACTTCACATGTGTCATATGTTGTGAAACCTAGTTTTGTGCCTTCTGTTACAAAGCAGATTTTATCTATTTAACTAATGCTGTCGTTGCTGCTGCTGCTTTTCAAAATATTCAATGACTCCCAACGTGTTCTGGGTCATTGTAGGAACCTGTACGTCTCCTGCCGTTGCACACGCAACTCTCGTGCTTCACCCGGACACTGGCTTTTCCGAGAATAACAAATTCTCGGTCGGCTCTGTGATATCTTTCCACTGCGACGATGGCTACAAACGCAAAGGAGCAGAGTACATGACGTGCACCAATTCAGGTTTTGTCAGACAGCCGCCCTCGTGCATCAGTAAGTGTTTAGTTGTGTGCATGCTTTTTTTGTTCGAATACTTACGTTCGGTATCTAGGCAGGACACGCTTGGTGCCGCTACCAAGAATCAGGTGTGTAGTTTATGTTCAAGCCTTCGTTTTCATCTAGTCGTTTATTTTCATGCCTTTTTTTTCTTTCGCTGCTTTTCAGAGGAGGAGCATTTCTTTCAAATCCGATGCAAGAATAGGTATAATGATCCTTACTATGACAATCAGCTTCCTGTGCGCGTCACCGACCCGCCTTACAACAGGATCAATGCCCAGTACGATCGAATTGAGGAGTCGTACCCAGTGGGAACGATGCTGCGATTCCGTTGCTCGCACGGTTATTACCTGGAGGACACGTTTGAGCTCTCCGACATGGTAACCTATTGCGGAAACAGTGGTGAATGGTCTTTGCCATGGCCCAAGTGTCAAGGTGAGATGTCCATCGGTTGTGTGTCTGGCTTGGTGTTCTCGTGCTCAGCTACATTTGCTGACGCGGCTTCGGGTTAGCTTCAGTCTATTGTACTTCAATTTGGTTGTGTCAGTCTCGTCTGATCAGACTCACCCCTAGAAGGTATCCGATTTGTTGGCAGCCTTCAGAAGTTACGAGAAGCATCGGTATCTGTAGGAGAACGTTTTCGTTTGTAGCATGCTCTCTGATTCGCCGGAAGAGCTGAACTAATGCATGAACATCTTTGATTATGCAGGTATTGTCTGTGCTAAACCAACATTGAGAAATGGTCAGGTCCGTCTTGCCGACCCTGCAGACGCCGGCCTACCTCCGGAGATCACCGTCGGCACGCGTTTGGAGCTCGTCTGTGATCCTGGTTTCTATCGAATTGGGGTTCGCTCCCTCACGTGTATGAAGTACAGGTTTTGGGACAAACAGGTGCCTGAATGCGTCGACCAAGATGTCTTCCGCAACAGGTGCACTATGAGCGGTAAGCAGATCAGGTTCAAACCGGACGAAAATGGAGGCTTGGAAGTGCCATATTGCGCCTCTGGTAAGTCACCATAGAGACTTTCTTAATCTTAAGCGTGTCGTCGGGGGCGGTTAGAGTTAGCTTCGAGAGTTTTCGACTGGTTGGAATGTCTGAGATGTTAATGGAAGTCACAGTTGTCTGGTTTTTTTTTTTTAATCGTAAAAATGTCCCAACTCTCAAGTAAGCGGTCACATTTTTGCAGTGGCCGCGTTGCCTTTATCGTTGCCTTAAAATAGAGCAAATTGGAAATCTTGATTACTAATCTGGCAGCTATGTAGTTTTGCTCTGCTTCCTTTTGATTCTTCATTGACAGAAAATGGCGAGACGGGTAGCTCGTCTGTGTCCCTGAATACATTAACGGTTGTCACGGCAAGTGCGGCCACGGTCTTTGGCGTTTTGCTGCTCGTCATTGCTTTGGTAGCATACCAGCGGCGGAGGATCCTTCGGGAAATCAGGCGTGCCCGGCGTCGTCGGAGCGCGTCTGAAGTGCCCCCAGAGTCCAGTCAGTTGCAGTTCAACTTCTCGAGTACATTTCATTTCGTCCTGCCGTCGTACGACGAGGCGATGCGTAGTAGGCCTGACACCGGCCCTCCGACCTTTGACGAAGCGATGCAGGGGAGTACGTGCGGACCGACAAGTACGTATTGTGTACGCGTTTCGTGAGTCCTTGAGTGTAGAGCAAGGTGCGGAGAGTCTTCTGTCTTATTTATGTAATGTAGACTTTCCCTTGTTATGATTTGCTGTATGTTCGTTCTTGCAGTCTCGGCGTCTTCCATCTCGACGGCGTTTGACGATACAGAGAGCTCGATTGTGTCCTTTTCAGTTTTGGCTTACTCAGTAATGGTCTTTACCTTGCGTGTGCTCTTCCGGTTTCTGCTTTCCTCAACTGAACGTGTACATGGTTTTTCTTTGTGGTTTCGGCTTTCCCCAACGGGTGCGTAAGTTTGCAGTTGCCGTTTCGGCTTACTGCGAAGCGTGCTTGGTTCGCCTTTGCATTGCCGGCTTTTCTTAACTGAGCTTGAACTTGAGGCATAGACTTTATTGCATTCGTTGGCTTGTTTTAGATGTCTCCCTCCCGCCATACTCAAGCGTGGCGACTGTTCCCGCTAGTAACGAATTCGCTGGAGGCAGACTCGACACTTTGCCGGTCTATGTGGAAGACGACGCGGACAGTTTCGCTGGCGACGCAACCACATGTGATCTTATATACCAGGCGCTGTCGAGCGACGAGGTCATGGAAGAGTCGGGGCTAAGCTCTGCTGTCGCCCACGTGCCGGTCGTCGAGTGCCGCCGGGTGGCAAGTTTGTCTTCCGGTGACTCTTCGTTGAGCGACAACGTGGACGAGGAAAGTAGACTTTTGTAGTGCCTGTATTTTTTTTTTTGTGGTTTTCTTCGATTTCGCCCCGCCTGTCGCGCTTCGTGCATCCATGCTTCGTTGAAGTACTCTTCCGCACATTTCAACTAGAATGCGCACCTGCTTTTCAGTGTGTTGATATTCCGTTATGAATCAGATTTTGAATATTGTCTATTATTATTTGGTTCCTAAATCTTTCACGTCTCCTTTTTTTTCTGTAGCTTCATTTCACTGCGCATGTTTGTGTATGTGTTGTCAAAAACGGCCTTAGCACCCGGCCCCCCCGGCCCCCCCTCACTTCCGAAAAAAATGCATTTTAGAATATTCGAATTTCATCTGCAGTCTTAATGACGGCTGATTGACGTCGTTTTACTGTGTCCTGTTGTTCGTGCGTTACTTCATATGGCTGGGACTTACGGTCGATCGTTTGTAAGCAAGAGAAGGTCTGTGCAATTCTTGGCAGAACATCTGCTGTTGTTTGTTGATTGTCATACTACTCGAACATAATTTTGTTGATATAGGTTTTCGCGAGGTTAAGTTGTTTCTTAAGCAAGAAAACTTGGGTTCGTTTCTGTTTTGTTTTTGAATGTATTTAGCTGTTAGCTGTCATTTTTCTGCGACATGCTGAAAATAAAATGTCCAGGATCATTTAGTCCAATGCGGTAAAGGTTCTTTGGTCAAACAAGGGCGCCATAGTCGTCTGCGGTTTTTTTCTTCCATTTTGTTAGAATTCGTCGAGGTGCGAGTCGTAGGACGATTCTTTGAATTGGTATTTCCCGTCTCGGCTTCTGACAACTAGCTCGCAGACTCATCGTTGGCGACCCTAAGTCGACGATGGACGCAACCCTGTTATGACGTAACTTCGCAAGCCGTATTGCCACTTTAGGCGAGCATAGATATTGTAAGACAGTTACCCGCTGTGCTTTACCCACCCTTCCTGTTTTTTTCTTTTGTTGGTGTTCGGACTGTGTGAAGTTGTTTGTATGTCATTAGGCCCTGTGTTTCAGTGGTGTATTGTCTTTGGTAAGCGAACGCTTTGATATTTATACTTCGCGAAGTCTCGTTTCATTTCTATTTTATCGACGATATATTTTCGTATGTTTAAATTGCGCCCATAGCGCTTCGCAGGGCACTTGAACGGCAACGCAATGGTTGTGTAAAAATTCTTTTTAAGCTTTTTAGTATTTATTTTTAATGGCACTTCATGCCGACGCATCTGCTCGCTGTGCAGTTGGCTGCACTGGAAATTTTTCTTCGACCGAGTTGAAATCTTAAAACTTAGCAGGTTACGGTTGGCGGAACCATGGAGGATTTTTACTGCGTTGGTTAGTTTGGTTGCTTGTTGTAATAAAGCGGAAACCTTTGGTGGTACCATAGTTTTGCTTGGACGAAAGACGCAAAACTATGCACGTGTTTCTTTGTATTGCTTGCTGTTAAACGAAAACGCATGGCATGCACTGGGAGCCTTGCTTTTCCCTTATTTTTCTATCTCCTTTTTTCTGTACTTTTCCTTGATCTTTGCTTGTGCACGTACGGTGAGCCAACTGGATTGCAATTCGTAATTATGATTACAACACTTTGAGTAGCGCAATGCTGGTTGTTATAAAGGAATGGTCATATGTTTGTAATAAGCTTACTGCTACCGTGTGGCTTCGTCATCTAAGGTCAAGCATGTAAGCGTAGTTGGGCATCGTTGCTTTGATAAGTAACTTCCGTTTATCCTTGTTCTGTCATTTTTCTAAGCCCGAACTTTTACATCCGTTAAAAGCTTTAGTCCATTAAACCTTGAGCAAGTCCTTTTAGTCCGTAAAATCTTTTGACTTTACGTACTTAAGTTACGCTGAACTGTTAAATTCCTTACACTTGCGCTATCCTTATTAACGAAAATAAGAAATACTTTTTTTGCTTCTGAAAATCTGTCGTTCAATATAAAAAAAACGCTGTTAGAAACTGTTATTTTAACTCAAATTGCTTTCAATTTTCTATGTATTTTAGCTAGGTGCGCGATTTAACTCGCCTCAAGTGGAAATTTAAAATCCTAGAAATTAATTTCGAACAGAAAGCCTTTGAGAGTGGGTTCGGGGGCTACTTTGCTTGCTGTGCTAGCGTGCTGAGCACGGTCTAGACTGGTTCCCTCCGGTAAAGATGAATCAAACTTCTAGTGCCGACATGATATATATATATATATATATATATATATATATATATATATATATATATATACATAGAGAGAGAGAGAGAGACTGAACGTCGGAAACTTTAAAGGAGGCGGCATGCGGCAATATGTACTGCAATGCCGCATACGGCCCCTCGGTATATGCATGATATTTCAGGGGTCCATCCTAACCAGATATGGGACTTCAAGTACACGGTTCATGGTTTATTGCTCACTTCAGCGCCAACCTTAAGCTTCCCTCAAATCATAACCTTTATGGGTAATCAAGAACAGGCAGAATAACTGGCATTCATACCATATTCACGCATTCCCGGAAAAATTTCCACCCAGTTACAATACAACAATCATATGTGGCTCAGTCCAATGTTATCACAAGTCCTCCATTTCCAAGCACACGAAGTTAGCACAAAGAAGACGATAAACGCTAAGCCGAACAAATCTATAGCTTTTGAAAGCAACCACGCAAGAAAATTAAGACGCCGAAACTTCTCTTTGTCGTTCGCTGTTAAGATCACCATTAACCTAGCTTTGGTACCATGACCACCGATCGCAATATACAATGTTCGGCATTCCGACGATGGTCGAGAAGCTGCTGATTAATAGGCAAGCGCCTATGACTAGACCTTTAAAAGGTCAACGTTGCAGAAAGCACATGAACATTCTGACGCAGTGCTCACACGGTCTGCACGTCTGGAGATTTAACGGAGATTTCTGTCTTTGCACCCCCAAATACCTCAGGAACACGCTGGTTTCATAACTTCGCGTGCAGGGCAACCAGCATCCCAAACTTTCCTTCTCGTTGCGCAAATAGGCCAAGGAGGTAGCTACTTCCATTGAAACCGACGCCCGAGAACGGAGGTCCTTTGCATGGGTGTACGGCCACCAAAAGAATGAGTCAGCGCGCGAACAAAAGGCATCGTCAGCACAAGCATGGTCAGCGCCCCACCCTGCTTGAACCTTTACTCACTCCACGCGCTTCATCTCGGCTTCGTAGCGAGTTTTCGGAGAACTCTGCTTGCGCCGAATGTCCTCTAATGGGGAGTTTTTCGCGGCAGCTTCCTAAAGACAAGAAGCGATTTTAAAACTACATTCGCACGCGATCGAAGAGTTAATGAATGTTGCGACGCGACTCCGAAGCTCCTTGATGATTACAAATCATGAATTTTGCAACGAATTCAAATATACATACTCCTTCGACATCCGAAAAACAAAAATAGCGGTGTCACAGACGGACATTAGAGAACGGAACAATGATATTGCCAGAGCGTGCTGTAGCAAAAAAGTAGAGCTGAAAATATATAAAGCAATATCTATAAACTATAATATACAAATCAACGATGGGGACGTGAGATTTATAATTGCTCTTAAAGCTTAATCGCTATGTAACATCCAAAAGGAAATGGACACTTCAAATTTTCGTGAACATTGTGTTCCTGTCTGTCCGCCAGTCTGTCCGTCGGTCTGTCTGCCTGTCTGTCTGCCTGTCTGTCCGTCACTCTATCAGTCAGTCAGTCCACTGTCTGTCGGTCTGTCTGTCTGTCTGTCTGTACGTACGTATGAATGTATGTATGTATGCATGTATGCATGTATGTATGTAGTATGTATGTATGTATGTATGTATGTATGTATGTATGTATGTATGTATGTATGTATGTATGTAT
>QQSS02215072.1:0-11131 GCA_003687565.2 Craspedacusta sowerbii
TATATATATATATACCAATGTATGTATGTACATAGGTACACAGGTAGACATATAAATAGACATATACAGATACCTAAAACAACTCAAAGCTTAAAAAAAAAACAGTTGCACGACTGCAGACAAGACGACAAAACACATTCCCATATTATATATAGACCATATGTAACAGCTTTAGTCAAAACTTATATGGGGCCTATTTATATCTAAAATTTAGACATCGATTGTACAGGGTCATCATCTAAACACAACAGCCGCAGCTATGATGGCAATAGAGGAAAGCCTATTATATTGGTCTTAAGTTATCACAAAAGACTGCATCACATGTTTTTGAATAATAAGTATCCAAAGTTCATAGTAAAAAAAAATTTTCATGTTACTTCTTGCTTTTGTGTGAAACTCAGGATAACTATATCTAGATCAAATTTCGGAAAAATAATTTAAAACATCTTCTCAACGCATTAACCAATTCATACACCAGAGCCATTAGTTGACAAATATTTGAGTAAAAACAATTAAACACAAAAAAAAAAATAATAAAAAAACCGATAACTGCTACATGGGAGCAGGCTTCTCCAAGAGGCATACAATTTTTAATAAAAACGGCTGTTCTATAGATGGAAGATATGAAATTAACTTATTTAATACGAGAACGGATATACAAAATAGGTAACCACTATCCACTATGCAGATTTTACTTTCCACGGGTCGCTCCTAAAATGCCTGGAAAGAAAATTGCGGAATTGAACACTGAAAAAAATCTAAATGAATCCGTATTTGCTGCTTAATTCTCAACACTGGTTACCCAAGATGGAAATCCCTTTTAGCGACATCCAGAATCATTTAAACACAAAATTTAATTTATCCGCCTCAGGGTGCCAGGCAGCCATGATGAATTGTTGCTCTGAGTGACGGGTTATACACGACGAAGCAAAAGTGTAATGCCAGAGTGGATAAAGAAAGAAAAAGATTGTTTCGCAGTAAAAAAAAATATCTTAATCGATAAAAATTAGATCAATTTACGCAGAAACTAAACAAATGTTAATTAAAGTGATTATAATAAGTGATAGCGACGTGATGATATTTGGAATAAGGCTAATTCTGCTAGGTCATACCTAGTCTAGTCGATAACATGAAACCGATTGGCTGTTTAACAACTTGTTGTGACCGTCAGTTGAGAAAGTCACATGATTGAGGTATGAGAGAAACCTGAACTTCTTTTTCGCTCAAGTCACAAGGCTTCGTGTTGGGCTGTCTTGTTTCATCGTGACTATCGCAAGGCGTGCGTGCAAGGAACATTCATGCAGTGCTCTTAAAACGTTCAATGTGCTCACAGGCTGTGTTTGACGCAGCGAGGAAGATAGATACGATGCTGTTTTGAGAACCAACGACTTAAAGCCTCGACTAGCTAGGTGGCATTGTTTTTAATTTTTTTCTTGTTTTTGCGCTCTGCTCTTACGAACTCGTTGCTCAGGCCCAGGTTGTCTTCTAGAGTGTTCTATAATTTTCTGTAGTTCTTTAAAAAGTAGATGAACTTTGGAAGAAAGCTGTCAGTGAGTGCGAGTAATAAGAATGTCATGTTTTGTATCTCTTTGCTCACTTCATCCTTATTTTGTAGTTTCATAAAACAAGATGAGGTATCTAAGTGTTCTGTTTATCATTGGGACCTGTTATTCATACAACGTCAATGATGACTTCATTGAGGATCGAGGTTGGCATCTTTGGAAAGGTAGTCACAACAAAGCATACAGAGACATCGGTGAGGAGAGGGTTCGTTATGTGATATGGCAAGATAACCTGAAGAGGATCATTGAGCACAACACTAAGGGTCACTCATACACTTTGCGGATGAACCATTTTGGTGACCTGACGCTGAATGAGTTTTCGGGCTTGATGAATGGTCTGTTTAAGCCAAAGAACATTACCAGAGGATCTACTTTCTTGCCTCCAAGTCATGTTGTTCTTCCTGAAGAAGTTGATTGGACCAAAGAAGGATATGTAACTCCGGTTAAGAATCAAGGTCAATGTGGCTCTTGCTGGTCATTTAGTGCGGTATGTTGGCTGTTTTCAATTATAATCACTGCTTACAACCATATGCATCCTGGTCTTGCTTATTTCTTGTGTTATCAGATTGCAGTCAATCAATTTGCTACTCATGCATCATTTTTAACAAAAATCTCAGGGTTTTTGTTTGTGTCATTTTTTGTACAATTAAGATTAGTATCTGGCAGCCACAACTGGTTCAAATATTAGGTGTTTCACATTCTCTGCCGCACCTTAGACTGGGGCTTTAGAAGGTCAGCAATTCAAAAAGACAGGGAAGTTGGTTAGTCTGAGTGAGCAAAATTTGGTTGACTGCTCGTCTTCCTATGGTAATAATGGCTGCGAAGGTGGGCTGATGGACAATGCTTTTCAATACATCAAAGACAATAGTGGGGTAGACACTGAAGACAGCTATCCATATGAAGCGAAGGTAACTATTGATGGTATTTTACTTTATGTTTGAAATCTGTTAGTCAGTGTTTTGGCAATGTGCTATAAACTTTGCTTTCTGCCTTTAATTGTAGTAGCCATTGATTTTCGAAATGGTTTATCAAGCTAATTTTGATGTATCAAGCAGTACATTATGTTTTCAATTGCTGTGCACGCAAGTTTAGTCCTTTTCTCAAGTGATTCCAAACATTTAAGTAGGATGTAGGATGGATCTTAACTGTAGCCTTTTATGTGTATGGTTTCAGGAGTAACAGCTGTTAGCCAAAGCTTTTAAATAAATCCAGTGTCCAAAGCTGTGTCATACAACACGTAATGCAAAAACTGTTTGTTAGCAAAACATAACCGTTTCTTAGAAAGGTAAAAACATTAATATTATTGACAACTTTCGCAACCGTTCCACATTGCCTAAGCTAATAAATGTGTTTAATTTGCTTTCTGGGTATGGAAAAACCATCTGGATCCATTCCAGCATTCTAATGGTATAGAGCACATGGAGTAAATTACTTGAAAGATTGCAACTTGACAAGTCATAATGTATTTGATTTGGTATTAGACTCAAGCTTCAGTCCAAAGTCACAAATGTCATTGGCAATCTGGGGTGCCTTTGGAGCTCAAGAATTAGAACTTTAAGCTGCAGCAAGGACCTTCAGGTCCTCACTCACTAATTGAAATGGGTTTACCTAATCAGAGATACCCATAAAAATAATTAGGATGACACTTTTGGAGCACTTTTCATTACAGTTTTGGTGTGATGACTAGGGCAGGCTTCCAACTCAATAGGGGCAAGGAAATAACAGTAGGTGCTAATGTTTCATAAGTTGTATAATTGTGAATTGCTATGAGCAATCATCATTTTTAGCTGGTTTATGCCAAACTTTAAGTGTGGCTTTGACGAGAATTTTCCTGAAAATTTCTGAAGTCACTCCTTAATCCAAAGTGACCCCAGTTTACCGTAACTGAAATACATGAGAAAGTTTTAAATAGTCATTATGATGCACTTTAGGAGCTGGCTTGTAATAGGATTGTGATATATTCTTTTCTCCCACGTTTTGCTTGCTGTTTTTCTTTTAGCAAAGTTCGGAGTGCAGGTTCAAAAAAGCAAATGTGGGAGCTACTGTCACAGGCTTTGTAGATGTTACTCCTCAAGGAAGTGAACAGGCTTTGCAACAAGCTGTAGCATCTGTTGGTCCTGTCTCAGTAGCTATTGATGCAAGCCACTTTTCCTTCCAGTTTTATAGCAGTGGAGTATACGATGAAAAAGCTTGCAGCCAGACTGGTCTTGACCATGGCGTGCTCACTGTTGGATATGGTCTATTCAATGGTACTGAGTATTGGCTGGTAAAAAACAGCTGGGGTCCTGGTTGGGGTATCGACGGTTATGTACGAATGGCCAGAAATAAGAACAACCAATGCGGCATCGCCTCTGCAGCTAGTTATCCACTAGTCTGAATTGGCATGTGACATCTTTTCATAGCGTGCAATCACTCTTGCAACTATTTATGTTTTGGTCTGTGTGCGCCGGGACTATTTAACTCAAGTGCTTATGTATTTTGCTGGCTTACGTACTCCACAGTTCATGCTGACGGATACGTTGAAAATTTATTTAACGATGCAAGATGTATCTTTGATATTTAAGGTTCATGAGAGTTAGTATTTGAATGATGAGTACTGTATGTCTTTCTTGAACTTAATGCTCTGTACCCAGCACAGGATGGGTGGCGCCTGCTCAAATATGTCAATGCCAGATGTGTTTGATCAATGCATTTCCTGGTTCACAACGTTGTTTTCATTTTTGCAAGTGGCAATCAAGGTTATAGGCATCTTCCTGTTTATGTGAGCAAAATGTTTCTAGCATTTTATTTCTCAAGTTCGCTCTGTGAAAACTCAAAACAATGAGTTTTAAAACAAAACATTAACAAAAACATGTTGGTAGTAAGACATAACACCGATTCTGTATGCGGTCTGCCTTTAAAGAACATGTATACGATTAGTGAACTTTGTTACCTGCCGTTGAGTTGTATTGTGGAAAGGTTTCAGCTATTGTGCCAGGTTCATCATTCTGTTTTATTCTCAACTTTGTTATAGCCATAGTTGACAAACTGCGTGAGATGTAACCTTATTTAAGCTAGTAACCTAGTATACCTGCTGTGGCAATCTGCCTCACAATGTTTGTTTATTTCTTGGGGTAGATTGACCTCAGACAGCAAAATGAGCCGCCTGTACCTGCTGTTTTTCGTTGGCTTCGTGGTTTCGTATCACATCAGCAGTGACTTCATTAGAGATGATAGTTGGCAGATGTGGAAGAGCACCCACTCCAAAACTTACCGTGATGTTGGTGAGGAGAGGGTGCGATATGTTATCTGGCAAGACAACTTGAAGAAGATTGAGGAGCATAACAGCAATGGTCACCCGTTTACTCTGCAAATGAACCATTTCGGCGACCTGACTCAGACTGAGTTTTCAAGCAAGATGAATGGTCTGCTTCGTTCCCGGGCACCTCGCCGTGGTTCAACGTTCTTGCCCCCCAATAATATTGCCTTGCCCGTTATGTTACCCCAGTGAAAAATCAAGGCCAATGTGGTTCGTGTTGGGCTTTTAGCACGGTATGTTGCATTCGTCTAATCGTATCTATTTGTGTGTGTGTGTGTTTGTGTGTGTGTGTGTGTGTCTGCTTGCATTTGACTAATCATGATTGTACTTCCTTTATGCAGCTATATGACTCTTTGACGTTGTGTATCATGCATGTTTTTCTCGCAAAGAGGACGATGCAAGTGTCTCATTCATGTGTCGCTTCATGAAGGATATTTTCGTGTAAGACTTGTTTTCCCTTGCCTCAGACTGGATCCCTTGAAGGGCAGAACTTCAAGAAAACGGGCAAGCTGGTCAGTCTGAGTGAACAGAATCTGGTGGACTGCTCAGGGGCCTACGGCAACGAAGGCTGTAATGGCGGTTTGATGGATCAGGCATTTCAATACATTAAAGAAAACAAAGGCATTGACACCGAGGAAAGCTATCCCTACCAGGGAGAGGTGTGTTAAGTATTCAACCTCCGCTGGTGGCCAACACAGTCGCTGCTGTTTTTCTTGATTTTTGCTTTGGTATTAATTATTTTAATGTATTGGATTGTAATACATATGTAATATGATGTCGCAAGTTTAAGAAGCATGTGTACGTTTCGTTGGGTTTGCTCAACTCTTAATTTCTAGTTGTTACCGAAGCGTATAAATCAATTCTTTTTGGCATGGTTATATTTCTTATTTTGGATATTGTCATTGTGTCCCTTGCATTCATTGAGAGATTGCATTTTTTCTGACTCCAGGACTTGAAGTGCCGATTCAAGGCAGGCAACGTTGGGGCTACCGACACTGGCTTTGTAGATGTTGCTAGTGAGAACGAGGAAGCTCTGCAACAGGCAGTGGCCACAGTCGGCCCGATATCAGTTGCTATAGATGCAAGCCACTTTTCATTCCAATTCTACCACAGTGGTGTTTACGATGAGAGACGTTGCAGTCAGACGGCACTCGACCATGGCGTCCTTGCTGTGGGTTATGGAACAGATGCTGGCAAGGACTACTGGCTGGTGAAGAACAGCTGGGGTGCTGGGTGGGGCATCCAGGGCTACATCAAGATGTCCCGCAACAAGAACAACCAATGTGGAATTGCTACGAATGCAAGCTATCCGCTGGTTTAGAGACGGGCCTTTCGTATTTTTTTCACTTCTGCTCTACTGTCCTTTTTATTTTTTACGACCCTTTGAAACGTACATTAAAGGAAAATTTTACATTTTAAAACTGATTTTTAATAGATTTCAAAAGCAAATATTATGTAATAGTTCCTAGCAAGTTTTTTTTATTTTATGAAAAATAAAATTTATGGCATACTAAAAAATCGCCTTTTCTATGTGGATCTCTATATTTGTAGATGTTGGATATTACAGCGTGTGTTCTTGCTCTGCTATTTCATTGTTTGAATATATTGTGATTAAGCTCTTGAATTTTCCGGGTTTAAGGGATTGCGCTTATGTTTCCGGCCCCACCTTTATTAAGCCGCGTCATAGTACGTATGTTGTAAGTACTAACGTATGCAAAGCAAAGTCGCAGATCGTTCTTCTCGTTTTCATAGCTACAAAAAGTGCCCGATAGCTATTGTTGCTGATGTTATTTAGATGCGAGTGCGAAAAGTTAGTGTGTGGCTCTTGAACTTTCCGGGCTTAAGGGATTGCGCTAATGTTTCCGGCTCCACCTTTATTAAGTTAGTTTCCGGCCCCACCTTTATTAAGTAGAGAAGTTAGTGTGTGGCTAGTAAGCATAGCTTGCCCGTGCCGACTATTGTTGAAATTGTGGTTTTAGCCTGTTTCTTTCAGCTCAGCCAGCTCAACTTGTTCTTTTATAATTTAGATTTAGTTCCGTAGTAAGCAAGATGAACTGGCTGTACCTGCTGTTCGTAGTTGGCTTCGTTGCCTCGTACCATGTAGACAGGGAGTTCATTGAAGACAACGGCTGGCACTTGTGGAAGAGTGCCCACAACAAGAAATACAGGGATGAGGGGGAGGAACGCGTTCGCTACGTTATTTGGCAGGATAACTTGAAGCGGATCGTGCAGCACAACAGCCAGGGGCGCTCGTTCACGCTTCGGATGAACCACTTCGGAGACCTGACACTAAACGAGTTCTCCTCCACGATGAATGGGCTCCTGAGGAGCAACAGGACACGCGGATCTACATTCTTGCGCCCTAGCAATGTTGTTCTTCCTACTGAGGTTGATTGGAGAAAGAAAGGTTACGTGTCTGAAGTGAAGAATCAAGGGCAGTGTGGTTCCTGCTGGGCCTTCAGTACTGTACGTGCATTTTTTTTTCATATCTTAAACTCGATTTGGCCGGGCATACGCGTAATGTATTTATTTTGCTTGCCCTATTTGTTTTTTTTTCTCGTGTTTTTTTTCGCTGTTTTTTTTTTTGTTTGTTTGTATTAACACTTCCGACCTTAATTGCTGGGAATTGCAGTTTGGTCTAGCTCTACAAAGAATGGTTGTGTCGATGAGTGGTAAGTTAGTGTACTTGTTGTTTTTTAGACTGGGTCGCTCGAAGGCCAAACCTTCAGGAAGACCGGCAAGTTGCCCGACCTTAGTGAACAGAATCTAGTTGACTGCTCTACGTCGTATGGTAACAACGGCTGCCAAGGTGGTTTGATGGACCAGGCATTCCAGTACATCAAGGCCAACAACGGCATTGATACCGAGGACAGCTACCCGTATGAGGCACAGGTTAGACCAAGAACTTTATTTCCCTAACTTACTGCTAAGAATGTCCTATGTTTTGCTTTATAAATGCTTTAGGCTCAAGTAGAGGGCGAGCTAGAAAACCTTGTGGATCTCTTTAGGGTTTGGTTTGATTTCACTCGTATGCTGCTCATCAGTAGATTGTGTCACGCGTCTGGTTGCTAAACGCTGCTGTTCATTCACAGGATGGCCAGTGCAGATTCAATCCTGCTAATGTTGGTGGAACTTGCACAGGCTTCGTTGACGTTACCAGCGAGAGCGAGCAAGCTTTGCAGGAGGCTGTGGCCACCGTCGGGCCTGTCTCTGTCGCCATAGACGCCAGCCAGTTCTCGTTCCAGTTCTACAGCACTGGTGTCTACGACGAGGCGGGATGCAGCCAGACATCTTTGGACCATGGTGTTCTCGCTGTCGGTTATGGCACGGACAACGGGCAGGACTACTGGCTGGTGAAGAACAGCTGGGGTACTGGGTGGGGTATGCAGGGCTACATCGAGATGTCCCGCAACAAGAACAACCAATGTGGAATCGCTACTGCCGCCAGCTACCCTCTGGTTTAACGATGAACGCGTGCTTATCCTTTTAGCCAATGATTTATGTAAACTTTCCGATTGTTGTTATCGTTTTGTGCATTTGATGGTGGCCACCCGTTCCACAACGAGGCATGGATGGTTTCGGCTAATTAGTTAACTATGACCTTTTTTGATAATTGTTTCCTTTTTATCTTTTTGATGGTTATGATACTGTTTTTGGTACGAACATGCAATAGTTTTTTAGCCTTTTTATTTTAACACTGAGGATATTGTGATGTGACTTATGATCGCTTATTCCAGATATTTTCAGGCACGACCATGCTCAGTCTTTTTCTCTGTCTTTGTGATAGTTTTTCTAATATTTTCAAATATTTATGGCTTAATTCCAAAAGATGTTCGTAATTCATTAGTTATACGATACCGTTTTCCGCCAAGTAGTTATTTAATTCTAGACATGATTACTCGGCGATTAAGCGCAGTAACGAATACTTCATAAGCCCAGGCTTCTTGCGTGCGTACGTATTTGTTTTTATGCGAATTTTCCACTCTATGCGAAACCATCTCACGACGCCTACGAGGACGGTACTTCTTTAGATCCAGCGCTAAATTCACTATCCTTATTGTGCCAACGATTGCTCTGTACCAGAGCTGCACGACCATTGCTATTGCGTGCTGATCCACTACGGAAAGTTTTTTGATGATTTCAACTATGTAGCATGTGAAGCGACGTGGAGGCTCCCACTAGTGCAGACTCGAGAACTCGATTCTTGATACAACCTCTGTTACATGCCACATCAAGTAGCCTGCGGTTGTACCTTTTTGCTTCAATTTTGTATGTCCGACTTACTCTACGCCAGAAGATTTTGCGCGGATTGTCGCTGAACTTGAGGTGGGATTCTGATTTTTGTGTCCCACAAAAGCTCGAATGACCGGACTTCTATAGTGGCTTTAAACTGATAAATTCTGGGCCTATAACTGGCGTGGTGACGATTCGCCATGCAAAGAATAGTATTGCATACCGACTTGGCGACCTCCTTGTGTCTGAATTTCAAGCACTTAACAGCTGATATAGGTGGGCAATGAGCCCGTAATATGCATGATGTTTTTGATGTGCGACTCCCCACGTGGACAGATTGGATTAACTCGAAATGGAATTCGGGCTCCTTGGCATTTCAAGAATCTGGTCTAAATTTCTTATCTTGAGTAGCGATTCGTTCACACTCACGATGAAATGACATTGCGAAGGATTGAGCCCAAACATTTGTACAGAATCCTTTTTTTTTTCACCCCTAAAACTTACATCTTCGTCCACTCCTAGGTATGTCATAGATTCCCCATTTTGAGGTCACTTGACTTTAATCCGTTACAACTTAAAGATTAGCCCAAAAGTTTTAGATTTTCGTGCTCGACGTTCAGGTAGCAAGATCCGAAAAACCAAACCATTCCTTTACAAACTCCTTCCTTTATTGTTATTGTGATTTAGCTTCTCTGAATTTTGTCAGGCTTTGAGGTCTTTACAATGAGAAGATGGAGGTATTGTTTCATTTCGGTTTTCCGACTTATTGACCTGTGCATTTATTAAGCCGATTGGAGATTCATCGGTGCATATTATTAAAAGGAGTATTGCTAGTCAGTCTCCCTGCAAGATAAAAGTATCAGTGCTGTTTTCGATTCTGGATCGGATGGGATGCAGTTTTGCTAGCTTCTTCTTCAATAATTATATTTATTTGTCGATGGGCGATTTCCAATAAGTAAGTTTAGGATACCGGTGTACGACTTATGCATTGTGTTCTGGCAAGAAATCGGGCGGAAGTGGCTTGATAAGAGTATGTCGCTGATTATTGATAACAGTACATTCCTGCATGTTGCTAACCAGGTCGGTAAGATTCCGTTTCCATCGATAAGAGGAACTAAGCCGAAGCGACGAACTTTGTGCAAGCTAGGCAGATTTTAAATATCCCAGCATCCCAGTAGTTCAGCATGCCTTCTTGTGGCCTTGTTGTTATGCACATTAGCTAAAACTGCTTTCATGCGCTTGACATCGTTGCTCGATTGCTTATGTTGGTCTTGCTGACAATAAGATGATTGTAAACGTTGTACCGGGTCAAGGTAAAAAATTATTCTTTTTTTGCGTGTTCCATAAATCAGACCTAAATAAGTCAGGTTCCTCGAATTCTTATGTCTAATATTTTTAATTCTAATTCTTAATATTTAATAATATTTAATATTAATATTTAATAATAATAATTTAATTAAATAATAATATTAAAGAATATTTTTAATTCTATTTCTAATTCTTCATCACGCCATTCCCTGTAGATTTTCTTTTGATATGTTGCAAAAGCATTCCTTACACAGTTTATTGACTCTGAGTGCCTTGTCATGGATTTTTTTTTCCCCTAATTTTTGAGATCATGTTGCAAGGCAGCGGTCTTCCATTCCAAGGACTAAGAGTCTAATATTTCCACAAATCTTCTTGAGTTGAGGAGTAATCCTCTTCCCTCCTGCGAAGCAAACTCATTCTGCCCTTAGGCATGCTATTTGCACTTAGAGGTGGGATGCTTTTCAGTGGGATTGAGCGAATCCGTTATTCTCGTTGAGTTACCCAGGGTTCTTATTTCGGAGTTGACCTGAAACTCTCGCTTTTCGTTCTCCTTCTCTCAGGCACCACCACAACCTATTGATAACAATTAAATCTCTAAAAATGACAGAGTTCGTACATAATTGAAGTTGAAAATTACCATAGATGATCCATGACGCATATGTACTGACTGAATACTTCTATGAATGCACATTTTATAGGCCTACGCTTATGCATGTTATATATATATATA
>QQSS02215094.1:0-11128 GCA_003687565.2 Craspedacusta sowerbii
TTTTTTCCTATTTTTCTCCTCTAAAAACCAGGTGCGTCTTATGGTCAGGTGCGTCTTATGGTCCGAAAAATACGGTAATCACTTCTGACGGTTTACACGCAGAGGGCTCTTTCATAACGCCAGGCTATTTGTATAAGGATTAACTACCAGCATCAATGCTACTCATTGGCAAAGCCTTAGCAACGTTCAACGTTTTTTTCTGTCCTTCATGTATAAACTAAGTTTTCTTTTAATGGAACGCGAAATTTACGTTTCCCACCATCAAGCAATAAGCTCTCCATGATGAAGTGCAAGTAAGTTTCTGAATATCTGCTCTATGTAGGAGTTCTGTTCACGTTTCAGATTAAATCGAAGCTTCAAAGAAGAGCTAAGCGAACTCGAAGGTCGATTTGATATAGAAAAAAACCAATTGGAGCAAAAAAGGGAAGAAGAGATCCGGGAACTGCGAGAGAAGCTTTTGGACATGCAGGCACGCAGACTGGCCCAAGACAGAGAAAACACAGACTTATCTGCTATTAGCTTGAGGGGAAGTCAAAGCATGTACTTGCCTGTTCGCCTGCGACCCGAGAAAGAATCCGATGCAGTTCATCCAACTTTTCAAGATGAAGTTTCCTTAGGGGAGTTAAGGGAACTGGCTGAATTTTCTAATCTTATTGATGCCAAATATGCAAGAGATACTGAAAACCTGAAAGGCGAAACGAGGCAACAGTATGAAGACACACTTCGTCTTGAAGCGGACAGGCTATTGCGAAGGTTAATTGAATTATCGGACGAGCTGGACTCTCTGCGATCTATGCATTAAAAACTGATCCTTGCAAGTGCAATCTTATCCATCATTTGTATACTTCTCCTAGATAGTCTATTCATTATTGTTTTAAACGCGTATTAATTTAAATGCTGTAAATACTCGCATACCAATGCTTATTGTTTACTTACTCTTTTTCCTTGCCATGTAGGGGATTGGGAGCTAGCACTTTTTTTTTCGACAAGCTCAACCAGCCAGAAAAACAGAAATACGTCTTGCTTGAAGATGAAAAGCAAAAAATTCCAACAATAAATTTTACTGAAACAAACGGAGCATTTGCTAACTGTTTTTTTTTTCCCGCTAATTCCTTCATGGTATAATTTTACTGGAGTTAGCAATATGCCTTCATCCAGGACCAGTAAATGCACAGCGCCAGATAGCGGCAATGTACCCGAGTAATTTTCAGAATCAATTCCCGTCTTAATTAGCTTGATTCGCTGTCCCATTCATTAGTAGCTTGGAACTCATTGAATGCAAGAATTATTCCTGCAAATTGATAGTGGGTCGATAAAAATGCGTTGAAGTTCTTTTTCTTCTATCAAATTCCCTGCAAACAAGAATGCTATCGTTTCCTAAGCATTTGCATGGATGCATAATAAATACCTTTATCCCCAAGAACTTGCTTTCTCCGTTAGAGTCACTTGTTTTCTTCGACTGCAACTTTCCTTGCCAAGGTAAGCTACACCTGAAATTGCTTTTTCTCAAATTTCGAATTTCCCATGCATGAGTTTTGTAGCTTTTGCAAAGACTGTCTAATTATATCCGGAAACAAAAAGCCAGGCAAGGTGACCTTACTAATTCTTTACTTGATAGTGGTTTCTTGCCGACAGTAAATTAATCACGTTACTTGGTGGAAGGCCTCAATGCGTTCGGACTAAATTTATGAGCCAATTTTTTCAGCAAGCCACATAGAGTGCTTCCACTTTCGTAGCATGCCGTCGATTCTTTATAACGATCGCTTAGCGCTTCCCAGCAAGTGGTATTGAATCCGGATAGGCTGGTTACCACTTCTGATACTTTTCACATCGTAGAAGGGATCTGCTTAACCGGAAAGCTTATTCATACTCCGTTTTTTAAAAGGATTTTTATGATTTATGATGCTCTTTACTTACAGTGATATTAAATAATCTTGTGGAAATGGGGAGTGCATAGCGTCGATTTTAGATTTACAAACTTTATATAAAATGTGAAAATTTTTATACGAAAGACTAACGTAGAAACGCAAATTGCGCCAAAATTGAGAACGGTCTAACGAACCCTCGTGAATTAGGGGTGAATTGAAACCTGATGCTTAATTGTGCTTATTATTACAGGGAGTCCTGGCAAAATCAATTTCAGAAGCAAACTTCTCAAGACCTCGAAGCGCCATTGTAAACATACTAGGAGAGAGTACAAAGTAGAAAAAAGAAACAGTCGTAGTATGTGACATATAGTTCCTTACTGTAACTATCAGTACTCCTTGAAGTACTTCTTCATTTTCTTCCTAATTTTATATATGCTTCCCCCTTAGTTGCTCAGCAATTCTTTGAAATATGGCTTCGTTTCTCGTTAATTTTCAAAACCTGAGAACACATGCGAGAATCACTCATTCCCGTCGCAGGCTTTCATAATTTTTTTGTTGCCCGGTAGACTATATGCGTGCAGAAAGACGTTTCTTGTGTTGCAGCACATAAAAAATTGTTTCGTAGAGGTATGGCACGGTCCATGTTCTAAAGTTACTTACTGATTTGCAAAAACGTAAGCGGTTGGCATGTAACATTATTAGTACGAGGCGTGTTACACCTACTCCGGGAAGAGAAAAAGCAATTAATTTTACCTGCACCCATATTTCTAAGCACATTTGCCACTGCGACGAAAGCCGTAAAAACTACCCACGGATGCAGCAGCATTTGTAGGAAATAATAGTAACGGAGCCAGCAAACGAGGACGAATTTCAGCAGATATTATTCTATGATGGGCCTCAAACTAAAAGGATATTTCAAAGTGCTACGAAATTCTGACGAGCTATTTGCAGTGACATTCTCAGAAGCTCATTGTCTGCATGTTCTTTGAATGCGGACTGCAAGCAGGAACAAAATCTTTCCAGCTGATGTTTCACCATACGTAAAGTGTAATGCGTCTAAAGCGTAAATTTTTTTTAACAACAGACCTCAGTTTACAGTTGATACACTAAATGCTGTTGTTCGTACGATAAAGAAAGTTGTGAAGAGACATTGAGGGACATAGATAAGATGAAAGGAAGCGAAAAACGTTGTTATCGCCGACTTGTTCTGAGAGGGTTGTCACCGGTGGTAGTGGTAAACTGTGGCGATGGCGATATCGATATTCACCACGACGAGCATTAGATAAAGTAATTGCTGTTGAAGCTTCGAAAAGTGCTCGTGTGTCTAAGAAGGAAGTTGAAATGTGGGGATTGTGCTGATTGCATAGTGCTCGAATCTCCTAGCCTCGTGCTTTGCTTGGCCTCGGTGGTATCGCCGCTAGCCTGGTAGTAACTTCATTGTGGTTGCCAAGTTTGCTGGTCATCGCACCAAATGTTGAGAAAGTAGATCTGCGGCGTGGACACGAAGACCGCCTGTGTCTCAAACTATTACACTTATTGCTGACGCACATTTATACAATAAAGAGCACAAAATTAAAATACAAGTGAACGAAATAACTGCTCGTAAAATAACAATGATTAGGGATACGCCTAACAGCAATGCGACGACCATATGATGCGAAGATATAAAACTACTACTATGGACGATTCAAACAACTAAATACTGCAACTATGTACCTACAACATACAAGCCCAAATGTGACGATGCTTGTGCAACATTATAGACAAGCTGCCATTTTGAGTGTGCATGCGCAACCCAATCTTCTATGATTTTGCTCTAGTCCTTCTTGTAATAGTTTACAGCAGACTCTGGAACAAGCTTGAGAAGATCTTCATACAACGTATCGTAAGCATCTTCACGTTTTGCATATGTCGATCTCTGTAACAACTGTTTGCAAGCGCGCCATTATCCCTTTTTTTTTTTTGCTAGTCACTTCCCTTCCAATGGTCTTCATGTGTGGAAGAAGCAGAAAATAAGGCTTGCGTTAAGGAGCACTTGCTGAAGAACACCACGCTCGGTCAAGTCTTCATCTGAGATGATGATGCGGACTTTATCCATAGCGGTGTTTCGATGATAGAGAGTTTTAGACAGCTAAACAGGCTCTGGTGGCCCTCAATAGCCAACATTTTGTGCAGAAACGACTTTGCCTTTTCCTATGGAGTCTTCATATCGGATTCTATATACGGGGATTTTAGCATCGAGCAATTTACAAGTTGCGCCGGCAAATAACATTTCAATAGGATTAAAAAGCTTTTCAAATAACTTTTACTGCTACATCTTGGAGAGGAGAATGGCGCAAGAACATTATCGTCACAAACACGAACATTAACTAAAATATCAAAAATATAAAATGAATCAGACGTTAACACATAGATAGATCGAATGACATTTTCCCGTGAAATATTGCGCCCTTTAACTAAACAAGTGCAAGCTAGGCGTATCTGTTGATATTCAAGCGCGGTTCCTTTTAATGAACACATATAAAGCAATCAAACTACAAATGAAACAACTAGCGCTTACTGTATTTTGTTTCCTATCCAGAAAAAATGTTCTAAGATCATTATCTAACTTCGTACATTACTTTGTACAAGGTCATTACATAACTTTGTTGATCTAGCAAGCAAAGTTGACAGAGCTTTAAGGTTGACAATACTTGTGTTTCTTTTTACAAATATGGTGCTGTATGTATCACCAACTTTTCGCTGGTCTTCAACTTAAGTATCTCAGTTGTTTTTGCTCAGAGCTCGTCAGTTTAGTTACACGCTTGTTCAGACAAATACAGGAATAGTTCCTGGAAAAATAATGTCAGCGCGAAATTTGTGTAAGTATTCGAATGAGCTAGATCTGAGAGAAATGAACTTACTGGCTTGGTAGTGTGATTGTTGGTTTCATTACCAGTTTGTTTTCACCACAAGAAAAGTTTTCTTTTCTTCTGGCATTAACGTGAATGTGCGGCTGTGCAAACGTGCAAGGAAGTTCTATATGCATAATGTAAGATGAAAAATACGAGAACGCTTTGTTTACACTCTTCTTGACAGTCTTAAGGTTCCAGTGTAACATTGACCAAGAGAAATTTAAATCAAGAAAAACCTGGTGATGCGATTTAGTTAGAAGAAGGACTTCAGAGATGCCTATAGGTTGCCCAGTAATGCTCAACTGTAACGACGTTTTCCAAAAACTTTTGGCAAGTATTTAAAATTCTTTATTGGGGAGGGTTCTTATTAGCAAATGCTCAGCAAACCTAGATTCACTGACACTACATATACAAGGTAACAACGAGAAGGTTTACAGATTACATAAAAGGTATTAAAGTTGGTCTACAGTTTTCTTTAGCCACAACAAATAAATAAATGTCAAGAACATGCCTGCGAAAGCTTCGTCATCTTGCATGACAACTACAAGATGACGTCCTGCAGACGAATCGCAATGTAGCGCTTACTGAGGAGTAAAGGTTATATTTCATGCCCTCAATGGTTTGGGTGCCCGAATGGGAGGCAATGTCCTACTTTCAAAGTCGCATTGATCATGCAAGTTCTCCGCTTGAGAAGTAGGGCATTCGAATCACATGAACGTGGCTGAACCCATACCCAAATCGGCTTTGCTTAGCGTGAGTTCAGCACTAATGGTAATGGCTTGTTGTTGGCAGCCATGTGTTAATCGCGTACCATCACAGTACGGTGTTTCCATGATCAGACGTCTTAAAAGCCATCAACGAGCTTGATACAGCAACATGTTTTCACACAAGTTATTCCAGTTATTAATGACACCCTGTATAAAGCAGCTGCGACGCCTTTCTTTGACAAACTTTTGAAGAGCTGACAAGTATGGCCGCACAAGCTTCTAGAAGATCTGTCGCAAACGATTTTTTCATTAAATTCGAAAACCTCAATAATATACTTCTTCTAAAAAGGGAGTATGTTTCTGTGGTTTCATATTGGTGCCTGACTTGTTGTAAAAGTAATGTACAACAGAAATCTGCTTCAGTGACTATTTTTCTGATGATTTTACATGAGAAGCAGCTTTAACCTGCTATTAAACTTTATAGCTGTTATAGATACTAGGCACTGTTTAACTCAGCCATTGTCATATTAAGCTAATCGAATGCCTTCTTTATTTGACTTTTAAGTTTGTACATTAAACTAATACATAAAGTGAGTTGGCTAAGAAATTGTCGGAATAAGTAACTTCATGTGATAAGCTTATGATCAATATGAGGCTGGTAGGACTTACATTTGCTACTATCTGCCTTGTTAGCTTCTTGCCTATTGATCATTATTTTTAGTCAATATTTTTTATCTAGTTTAGTGAATGTAGGAATTAAATATGCATCCAGGCAATTGGCAACATAATTCACATGTTGGTCCTCGTTCAACACACAAAGGCTTTATGGGAGGCTCGTTTCCACAGCATGTGCCAACAGATGTGGTTCAGGACCGAGCGTATAACGAAAGCAGGATTGGCCACCCTCAGAGCATGTATCAATATGTATCTTCTGGTGGACATCAAATAGGACAGGCAAGTCAGCAAAGAGGAGGGTTTTTTCATATAATTGTGCTACGTGACTGTAATTGAGTTTTCTTTGCCTTTTAATTATTTATGGAGCTTGGCCTTCTGGAATATCTGTTGTTCAATAATTCAACACCGAACGCAACATATATTTGCTACCTGTGACTAAAGCAGTCCTCCTCGAGTTGTTGGCTCTATCTTTTCCATGGAGTTGATGTGGTTGCCATGAGAATTTCAAATGAATTTCTTGGTAGTGTTTGCACTTGGGCTCTCTGTCTCACTAGGCCAGGGCATTGCTTTAATATATATTTTTTCTCTTGCCCTTACACCTATACCCTGTTAAGGATATGTATTGTTTGGTCTGGTCTCTTTGCCTATGAGTTTCTTTGTTCAAGTTTAGGAAACTTAAGTTAAATTTATATGGTCTAGTATGGTGATAGTATTTGCTTTATTTTTGTGCATTCTGCGCAGCGTCCTTTCAAAATCCGACTGTGGATATGACTGACGGTGTTATTGCATCTTGTATCAAGAGATTCTTTCTGATATCCTTTCCTTTTTACATGTATGCAAGGGTAGTTCTTTGGTTGTTTCTATTCTTTGTTTTAGATATATCTGCTTGACAAAACTCAATGTGTTGTATCATACTAACAAGTATCCCATTTTGATCTTCAGCTTACTTTAAAATGGGGTGACTTTAGATTACAGGGTGACTTTGGAATTTTTCAGGAAAATTCTTTTCACAGTTTCACTTGAATTTTGGCATGGCCCTGCTAAACATGATGATTCACGCATATAGACCTTATAAAACAGTAACGCCTTCATTTATTGCTTCGGGCATATCAAGTTGAAAGCCTGCCCTAGGCACCCTACCAAACTGTCAAAATAGTGCTCCGCAAAGTTTCATCCTAATTATTTGTATAGAAAACTCTGGTTAGGTTGACCCACTTCAATTGAGTGAGTGAGGACCTGAAGGTCATATTCAAATATGTTTCTATGTCTATGGAGCAGCTTAATGTTCTAATTCATGAGTGTCCGAAGTCGCCCCAAATTCTTAATGACATTTGGGGTGACTTTGGACTGATCTTGGAATGGATACTCTGGTACCTAAAATTGTGACTTCCAATAAAGCAATCCTTCAGGTAACTTATTCCGTGTGTTCTGTGCAACCAAAATCCTAGACTGGATCCAGACAGTTCTTCCGTAATCGGACACCAGCAGACGTGGACTCCACATCTGAAGCAAGTTGAATTTCTAGAGAGCTCGATCTTTCGTGGACCAATTAAAAACGTTTATGAGCTTTAAAAATGTGGAACCGTTGCAGATGCTTTTATCTTTTGCCTGCTTTATGACCTCAGGCTTTAAAAAGAATGCTTATGTTTGCATGCAGGCAGTCTTCACATTACGTTTTGAATGACACAGCTGTAAGTGTATTGGGCTGACTTTGGACACCTCTTTATGTAAACGTTTTAGCTTGGAAAGTAACAAAGCTACATGCAATTGTAAAATGCCTTTTCTATTGAACTTTTCGCAATTTGCAGCACAGTAGAAAGCCCAATGTGTTGTCTATTGGTGACTAGCATATCTTTTTGGACTTAGCGTCTGAAGTCACCCCATGGCAAGATGAGTTTGAACACACTGCAATAATCAAATTGCTGCCTAGCAGGCAATATTCTTCGATGCACTTTGCACTAAGACTGCTTCTACAAGTCCTAGAACTTCTTGCATTTAATAAATTTTGGGCCCAACACAGGACTAGGGCTTCTTACACGGGTTTAAATCTAAAAACTGCAAAGTCACCCCGATTTACGGTAATTAGAATATGCTTGCTTATGCCGTGTTCCTGAAATTGTAAAGATAGCTTCCGTTGCTTCAGCTTCTATTTATAAAATGCAATTATTTTGAAGTCTAGCTTTATTAGTGAAGTCTAGCACTCCTGGGTTTCTTTATTCTGCCTTTCCTTTCAAGTGATATTTTCAAAATCCTTTTTGTTGCATAGATATAAATAGAAAAGGCCTTTCTTTAAAATTTTGCCTTTGCATCTGGTCAGCTGTTCTATCAAGTTTTTTAGGGTAGAATTGTCCCATTTGTTCTAGGACTAGTCAAATTTGCATCGCCAGCTATGCGGACGAAAAAGAATCGTTTTTTAATATCTTAAAGAAGTTTTTTTTTTAATTTTACTTTGCATTTGCCTTGATTTAAATTTTTTTTTGTCTCCTGCTATTCTTAATGCCTTGATTATACTAGCATTTTTATAAATTTCTAGAGTTTCCTTTAAGTCTTTCTCGAGTTTTTGTGGGAGCACATGGTGGTACTCTAATTACGTGATGTTAAGCTGGATGTATTTGCTTGTTTTGAAATATCATTAGACATTTTTTTCGTCAGTGTTGCAACTTAAAGAGTTATGTGACCTTGGCAATATTGAATCTTTCTTGTAGGTGTATTTAATTGCTGCAGTGTCCTCTGTAAAGTTTGCTTATGCCCCATCTTTTATCCTAGAAAAGACCTAGAACATGGTACTCTGACGCTACAACAGAAAACTTTAATATTCATTGTATTCATTCGTTCATTGTTTGTTTAGATTTCTGTTGAAATTTAGCCTCTGCGGTTACACTCTGCATCTTCAAGCTTGAAGCATCATTTATAATATATATTAGTGCACGTCTCCCTAATCATTAGTGCCATGTTAAAAATCAATGATTTTTGATGATATAGCTACATGGCCATCTTATTCTAAAAAAAAAAATTGTGCTACCGCTTGATTTATTGCCAAGTTATATGACTTCCATTGAGCTGAGGCAGCAGGATGTTCTAGCGTGGGTTTCAATCTCTATATTTAATAGATGCAAATGTTTTCCGGATATCCTACGCAATCACAAGGACCGTATATGTTCCATCATCACGTGCCGCAGGAACTGCCAAATATGAGTCAACACAGCGCCATTCAGCAAGGCATCGGTCAAAATATGTCGCATCCGTCTGTTCAAGGTGCTGATGACAGGCAGCTGGAGTCCGCGGCTACTAAAAAGAAGAACTTTGAGGAGCAGCAAAGGAAGTTGAAACTGATGTCGTCTAGGCAGAAGCAGCCTACTGGCCATCGCACTGTTGACGAGTTGATGAAGTCTACCGATTTAAATCTTACTGGCGCCATACAGTCAGGCTTTTCCAAGGCAGGTGGGAGTCAAGTGTTTTCAAGTGGTAAGTCTTCCAACTTGGTAACATAGACATTTTGGCGTTAATTAACGAGCTGATTCCATATGCCCACCTGTACCCAAGCTTTGAAGGTAGCTTCTTGTTAAACTAGTAAAAAATCTGTTTAGGACGACAGCTCGGGATATCATACGAAACTTTTATGTAGTTTTCTTTGGTTTTAATTTGATTAAGACAATCTGAAATGATACTGGATGAGTCAAATGTTTTAGCTTGGGATTTTTGTTGTTGTTGCATTTAGCTACAGCTGTAATCTGTCCAACATAAATTGCAATAGAAGTTTAATACCATTGCGTTTTCTTGCAAGGCGGAATTACTCATATTTGGAATAGATGTGCGCTTACTACTCTAAGTTTCAAGTGAGGAAGGTTAGATATCATTTTCTTTATTAAGATTGCGGTTCTGGTGTCTATGAACTTTAGAAGTTATATACTTATCCTTTGTTTACTCCAGGCATCAACAAAGAGCCTTCGGATCCCCTGCGGAGCACCAATTTCCTTCAATCTTATTCTGCAAAGTACCTTCATGGTGCTCCAAACCAGAGCACCTTGCCCCCTCATGGCAGTGATGACTTTGGAAGCTTTGAGGGCTTTCCTAGCGTGGCAGTTGTTCCTAGCTCGAAGCCGGCGATGACTTCGGCACTTACTAGTCATGGTGGCGGTGGGCCGGCCACCACCAGCGCTAATCAGTTTAACACGGCCTTCTCGGCAAGTCGCCCGGTCGGTAATATTTTGCATTTTACTGCTGAAAGCCTATCTAGTGTGCCCAATGAAAAAGGATATGTGGCAGAGATGTCTAGTTTAGGCACCGCGCAGCAGGAGTTGCCCAGGCATAATAATAGCAGTGCTATGCAGCCTTTCTCTGCAGTGGATGAACTGTGGACGTCAGCGGAAGTTATTGCTGAGTTTGGAGATTTCTCTGTGGCGAAAACTACGTTAGCTACGGTCCCCAATTTCGTTAGTAATGTAAACTCAGAAAATACTCGTGACAAAACAGTTGAGTTTGGAGATTTCTGCGCACTGCCAGCCAGCGACGGCACATCTATCTTAGGTCCTTGCGATTATGGAGAATCTGAAGGAAGTGGAGTGAAGTCTGAAGCTGGGAGATTCAAATCTTATGGCACTGCTGGCATAGCTTTCACCTCAGACAAGTACCTGTCATCATTTGGTGGGCCAGATAGGCGAGATCCAGCTTCGGGACTGCACAGTGAACTTCAGAACAAGATGCAGATAGTAATGGGTCCTAAGGCAGATTTTGGGAACTTCAGTACTTACGACGGTGAACAGCGGGCTGCTTTTCAAGCTTTTTCGGGGCAAAGCAAGACTCCAGGTCAGTATGGTTCCCTGAGATTTCACTGTGTTTTAATAGCGTTTATTCGAGTCGCTTGTAGAACCACAGCGTTAGTTACGGCGCTTGCGATGCTTGGATATCAGCTATTCTGATTAGACATAAATTTTTTTTGTGGCAAATTGTGTCTGAATATGATCTCGGGAGGTTCGTTATTATA
>QQSS02215105.1:0-11127 GCA_003687565.2 Craspedacusta sowerbii
ATATAGATATATATATATATATATATATATATATTCCATTACCCGGACGAGTTCCAAACAAGTGTGACCCAATTATAGAGCCTAGACAGGCCAATACAATTCCGTTTCGGTGAAAAGAAAAACAAAGATGAAGGTCGTAAAATTGAATTCAACTTACATTCTCATCATGCAGGTGATAACGATAGCTACTTCCAAGCTAATAAAGACGTACATTCACATCTGATCCTTTGCTGCGCTCAGATAAGCTCATGCCTGATTTATCGGATGTCAGTCTCCGAAGGCACAGCATTGCATCCATTTGATGTTTATGTTTCCATGCTTGAAAATAATGCTGCTAGTCCACACGGATTAGCCAATCAAAACCAGATATGGCCTACTCACCGCCTCGGGTTTAATTATGCAAACCGCCAGAAGTAATAAGAATTTGAGCGCGAAAAAAATACTTCAAAAGGAGCAGCACAAACGAAGAAAGAATGCAGGCTCGCGCAGGCACTGATTTCTCATAATGGCCCTTCTTGATTCTGGATATGCCCCAAGTCTAACTCCTAGTTGACCATCGCTCATTTGGAAAACGCTCGGAGAAAGCAATTGGATAAACACAAACCGATGTATGACCACATCAAAAACATGTCAGGCAAGAACCAACTTCTCCCTCAACATTCACACCACTTATGCGAACAATACTCCACCCAGAGTAATCTCAAGAAAATGAGCCGGGGTAAAGCAAAATCTCTGCAAAGGATTTGCAGCACGAGATTACACCGCACTTCAAGATGCAGTAAATATCAGTTGAACAGTGGAACAATACGGTTAGCAGTAAAGTCCTTGTGGCGTTCCACAAGATTCTGTATAGGACCTGATGCTGTTCCAGCTTTATCTAAAATGATCTTGTGAATTCTGTTCCGTAGGTACGGGTTACTATGATTGCAAACGATACTAACCTGTTTTTCTCCCATGATAGCATCGATGGACGGTTTTTCAGTATGAGTGTGCAACTGCAACAAATAGAACAATGATTTCGTGCAAACTGCGTGCCGTTGAATGTAAGGAAGACTAAATTAATCATATTTGCAAGAGGCAAGGAGCTTGATATCTTGATACTTGAAAGGAACTTATATCAAACGTGTTTATCATGCAAATTTTTTAGGTATCATTCTTTCTTGATGAAAGCTTATCCTGAAGTAGCCATATTAGGTTGATTTAGTCTAAGGTATCAAAGAATATTGGGATAATAAGCAATGAAAGAAACGCTTTGACTGCTGAAGCTGCGTGAAGTCTGTATTTTGCGTATGTCCATCCATATATTTCATTTGGGAATGTGGATTGGGCAAGCACGAATATAAGCAAACTATCTAAGTTACATAAACGACAAAAACGAGCAGACAGAATTATATCGCGTGCTGATAGAACTGCCCATTCAAGACCCCTTATGATCTCTTATAAAATATTAAATGCATGTGAGTTAAATATTCTACAAACCCTTACTTTTGTTTATAAACACCAGCAGAATCTGCTACCTGCTGCCTCTGCATCTTATTTTCGTTCAGTTAATAATCGCTATAATAGCCGCTTTTCAAAACTCCGCTACAAGGAAACCTCTGCTAGTGGAAAGCGAAAAATTTAGCATCTCGATCAGAGGCCCTTATCTATGGAACAGGATAAATTGAGAGTCAGACCCTGATCATGTTCCAGGAGATATAGAAGTTTCTTCTTTATTCAACAACAGTTAAATCCGATTGGTAATAACTAGACGTTGCAATTCACTGAGTTTGTACAGAACTTAATATTAAAATTCCCATTTGAGACTAATGGAGATATTAACTGCTTAGTGAATAAAATAATTATGCTTCTACAATTTATATTCTTATTCTTTTTTCTAATCTCATGCTTCTGCGGATGCAGAATAGACTCGTCGGGATGAATGTATGTAAATCCAATAGCTAGTTACCCATTTTCAGCGTTACATTGAGCATCTTATAATGCTCCATGAAAAAGCCGACGGCTTTCTAGGAGAATCATGCCTTGTTAACATGAAGATCTGGATTACGAGTAGCGTAATCCAGATCTTAACGTACGTACGATGTATTTCTTGTTACGAGAGGCGTTTTGTATAATATATTTTTGTTATGACTTGCTTTGGTTAAGTTCTTAAATATGGAAAATACCTGCAAAAAATAAGAAGAATTTCGCCGGATCTCAATTAGAGGGAGAGGTGGTAAGCAGGTCAAAAGAGACGGTAGAAGATATTATTTGTCAGACAAGTGAATTGTTCGAATGGCATTTTTCAAAGCCCGTGAATGTTGTAGACAAGCAGATGCTTGCTAAAATCGCAGTGCGCATCTGGCCATAGACAGCCATCATTAGCGTAACTCATGAATAATTTTGTTTTACTTATTTATTTATTTATTTATTTATTTATTTATTTATTTATATATTTATTTATTTATAAATTTATTTATTTGTTGATTTATTCATTTGCACTGAGGCAAAGTTCCTTTTTTCCTTTAATTCTTCAAGATATCAAGTGTCTAAGAAAACATGTAGTTGCTAGAAGAAGAGTTTTTTTTTGATAGCTTTATCTCGTTCTCAAAGACTATCCAAGAGAAAATCTGCTTTTTCCTTCATCAGTGATGATACTCGTCACAATAGTTTTGCGTAACGTGGTGCTCTTAGTCTATATCCAGAGTAGCTTTAAGTCCTGGAGCTACTTCATATTCAAGGTGGTTTCAGGATGGACGGATACGCGCGTGTAGATTTAACGCGAGATATTAACCTTAAGTTGGGATGCATGAATTGGCAGAGCAAGCTTTTAATACCTCCACTTTGTTGTTTGGAGGGTTGTTGTTGTGGATGCTGGTGAAAAGCCAGAAATTTCCCCGGATGCGCAGTCCATCGACCGTCGGTCACAGCAAATGAGGTCAGTCGTCGGATGTTGTTTGAGCCTCGCAAGGAGCTAAAGGGCTCGATACATGCCCTCAAAGAGAGGCTCGGACGACTGGTCGATGCTCCAACGTCTTGAAACTGTCATCGCACTGTCCCCTGCTACCAGGAGACGCTCTTCGTGAAGACCTTCCCAGCGGACGACGAAGTCGTACTGTGCTGGTTAGGTCTTCTTAGGAGATTCGCCAAACAAGGCAGCCACAAAAATTTGTCACCTACCACTGCTTGTCCATCGACCGCCGCGTGGAGGCTATCCTAGGTGGCCGGCGTCGGCTAGGTGTCTGGAGGGTATAAATCTACCGCTTACTCCCCAATAAGCGGATCAGTGCGATTAATATGACGTAATTTTGTAGCAGTTATGCTTACAAGATGGCGGCAGGTCTGCCGTCATAATTGATGGAGAAGCTTTCGCCAGCATTGTATCTATTTATTTATTTTTTTTATTTTTGTCTACCTTAACCCTAACCCTAATCATAAGACTAAACCTAACTCTACCCCTAACCCTAACAAACAATCCTCGAGCAGTCCTCACGCAAATGAAATTTTGAATGAAATAAGAAAAAATTATTGGAAGGCAACAAATAAATGTATCCTGTCGTACCACTGCATCCGTTTTGACCTTCACGGCATGTTGCTTGATCAATCGCCGGTTGTAGAGTAAGTGGTAGCTTTACGGAATGTCTGCGTAGGCAAAAAAAATTCGTATTTGATAAAAATTGGTGCAAATCTTCACCACGGTTGGTTGGAAACACTTTAGCGGTGCTATAATGCGGCAAACAGACTTTCGTTGAGGCAGTACGTAGTGACTACATATAATGTATGAATTTAGTCCCATATCTTCTTCCCTGCCCTGGAGCCCGCTCATGTGGACAGCGGCCTTCGTGGAGAACCACGCCATCTCGGAGAACCTAATCTGATCAATTTCGATAACACCCTTGATACAAATCAGTTTTATGAATACTTGGTAGACAAAATAACAGAAATTTTAAATACGCATGCGACGCTAAAAAAGAAAACAGTAAGGAAAAACCAGGCTCCTTTTATGACTAGGGACGCCATAATGAACAGATCCAGGTTGAAATTTTTGTTAAGTCGTAATACTGCAGCTAGCAACATACATTGAAAAAACTCTTTCAGTTTTTATTTCCGCAGACAGAAATGAATATAATAGTCCGTATGCTTTAATTGGACTGTTAGAGAAGTGGCGAAAAAAAAAACCGATAAGAATTACATAGTTGGCGCTGTAATGATGGATTTATCAAAAGCGTTTGACTGAATATCACGTGATCTTTTAATATCGAAATTTCGGGCAAGCGGACTAAAAATGGGCGCACTCGCTTACGTATACTTGTACTTCAAGGGACGAGAACAAGCAGCTTGCATGGGTGGAAAATGCAGTTCGTACCATTAAATTTTTTCGGGAGTACTTCAAAACTTCGTTTTAGGCCTATTATTTTTCTTAGCATATTCGTAAATGATCTTATGCTATGTATTGAAAGGCCGACGTGCACAATTTTGTAGACGACAATACGCTGCCAGCACACCCATATACACTTTGAAAACTGGCTATTACTGCATACTGTCAAGTACAGTTATAGTGCGCATTACCCATATAGATGAATCCAAGTAATTCATCATAACCTGGGTTGCTAGTCTTTGATGGCTCGTTCTTGTAGTTTTTCAATTTTGGATAAGGACGCTGCTGAGAGAAAGTGCCACACCATGGGGGAATAATTGAAACTTGAATAGATGTAACTCTCGATTAGTGCCTTTCTGGCAACAAGTGGAAGGTTCGATTTTAGTCTGATTAAGGCGTTCAGTTGAGCCGCAGCGGCCTTGCAGATTTTGATAATGTGCTGGGGTCAAAATTCAATTTGCTCTATATTGTGATCTCGAGGAGCGTCACCCAGTTTTCAGTCATTATTTCGATGCCTTTGATGTGCAGCTTATTTAAAGATGTGTCAAATTTTCTCTTGATCATAACGATTGCGTTGAATTTTTCAGGCTTGAAGATCATATCTTTTGAGGGCAACCAGTCGATGGCGACGTTGGACTCGTACTCGAAGATGTTTTCCGATCGTTAATGGTGGTTTGATTTCGAAGCAAGGATCCAGAAGCAATAAAGAGACCTCGTATTTTATGTTTGATTAAAGATGGAGATAAGATTTTTAAGACATCCCCACATTCGGCAGCCATAATTAAGTGCTGTATAAAATCTTTAAGGTAACACGAGTCTGCAAAAGGCCAACCTTTTTTTAACCTTCACTTGCTAGTATCAATGCAACTGCAAAGACCAAAGATGGGAGCATATGCAGGAATTCATTGTTGTAGAAGCCTACTTGTACTCTGGAGAACAAACACAATGATTGCTCCGCAGCATTTTTCTTTCCTACCACACCATAATTTTCTGAATACTAAGTTAACAAAAAAAAAAAAAAAAAAAGATTTGAGTTCGATAACTTTCTCGGTCATATAGTACTTCAAAGCTCGTCTCTTGCCCCGGTAATCTACTCTCAAACGCCGTCAGGACCTCGGTTCTCCACGACGGCGATCTTCCGGGCCGAAAAAAATGTGACTTTTGTTGTAGAAGATAGTTTTACTTCGCTGGTCTTGGACAACCAACTAACGGGCTTGGATACTTAGGGTGGTAAAAAACGCAGATGTAAAGAAATATTTCGTAAATACGATTAGGCTTTTTGAAGGCAATCAGGAAATGCAGGTTTGTTCTTGCTGTCGATTTGCAGAGAGTAACGAATTCGGTATGATGAGCAGTCGCTTACGTCGCGGGAATTGTAGCTTGGTGTTCGATGCAAAGAATGAAACTATCTTAATAAGATAATCATATAATATATGATTCAGACGTTGTTCATTCGTTACTCGGATTTTTTTTTCTGCCTCATTGTGTCCCCAATGTCTTAACCTCAGTTGCATCCAAAATACTGAATTAGGCTTCTTTACGTGACCTAATAATTGCTACCCGTAACTTCTACCCAAAACTTATATCCAACTATGCGATTTGTTTGACAAGAGTATCTTGTCTGAGTTTTTTTTTTTTCGCTAATGAAATGCCTTGTGTCTGAAGGGAAATGGCCGGTGACATACTGCACGGGAAAAGAAATTCTGGTGTAGATTTTGATTGCTCCTGGCTTGAACCGATAAGGATAAATTTTCCTGGTGTTAAGGCCCGAGCTGAAACTATCAGTGGTCGACGATCTGTTAAAAAAGATTGGCAAGCAGCTTGGTTGTTACGTGCTGTTGCATGCACTGATTTAACAACTCTTTCAGGTATATACTTTGCTTAATGTTGCACAAGTTAGTCTTTGGGTTTTGTTTGAAAATAGTGGATTTTATTTTGCTGCTATTTGTTAAAAAATGCAACTACAACTATTGCAACTATTAAAAATTTTAACTTAAGTCTATCCTATGTTGCTAATAGCAACTAGGCTGTGTTCTATTTGCTATTAATTGCTTGATTTTTTTCTGGTTGTTTTGTTTGACATCTTTGTGTTATCTGAGTGTTAGAGTTTAATGCTTTATAAAAATCTTACTGTCTAGGTGATGACTCCATCTCCAACGTAAGGCGCCTCTGTTTTAAAGCTGAGAACCCTGTTCGAGCTGATCTAGTGGATAAGCTGGGTGTGCGTGGCCTTAACATCAAGTGTGGTGCTGTGTGTGTTTATCCATCTCGGATATGTGATGCAAAAAAGGCACTTGCAGATGCAAAGTCAGATATCCCTATCGCATCAGTTGCTGCTGGATTTCCTGCTGGTCAGCATTATTTTTTTGTTTTATTTTGATCTTATTCATCAAGACACTCTGCCAGTGGAAGTGTTACCCACTACTAGACATAATGTTGACAGGGAATTGAAAAACCATTGTTATGAATGAAAGCGAGTTATATGAATAGTATAATTGATAAGACATAGCTTTTTCTACTGAGTATTTCAGTAGTTCTTTTTATGTATAGCTGTTTTTCATCAGCAAGAAGACTTTCGTTGCAGGAGTACGCTATACCTTGTTCAGCTTGTGGGAGCATGTTGTTGCTGTTGCATTATTCCCCAGTTTCCATTTACACAATAATGTAGCCACACCTGTTGCTTTTATTTGGGCTCATTAGCAGTCTCAGGATAAGCCTATTGGAGGGTCTTGCCTTGTACAGAGCTGCTCTTATTATGATGCTTTGGAGACTTTCGTATCATTGTAGGGTTTGCTGAAAACTAGTCCTAGAGTCGTGATTACAAGATCTTCAATGTTTTCATACATATCCGTAGCCTGAATCTGGAAGCTTAGGTTAATGCACATCTATTACTCTCGGAACATGGAACTAAGTCACACTATGTATTTTCCAACAGCATTTCAGCTTCCATTTAATCGGTGACATCATCCAAATTGTGAGCATCACAAAAATCAGTAACACTATGAATCAGCAGCCATGATAATCTTCTGTGATTTTCAGTGCCAGTAATTTTTGTCCCTCTGGGTCCTTGTTTTGGAGTCTAATATCTGCGTAGTGTTGCACGTTGCAGCTGTTCATAGATAAGTCAGAATAGCACCTCAGTGCCACACCCTGTCCTACCTAAACTCAGGTAATGCTAACTTCAGCCTTTCTAAGCTATTTTGCTTTTGCCATGTTTATGTAGCTTGCCATGAGTTCCTTTCATGAGTTAGTTCTTAAATTATTAGCACACTTATTTTCATTTCTGCCTTCTATGGTTAATGTTTAGACTATTTAGACCATGCTGATCTATTCGGCATTAAACATTTTATCTCCTCAGCTGCATGCGGCACTTTGATGGGGTATGGGGGTGGGTAAGATTTTAATTCGCGTCGTCGCGCATGCGCACGGTGTCATCGTTCGCTACTGTATTGCCCGATTTTTTTGTGTTCGCGTAAGTCCGTTTCCTTTACCGTGTGTTGTATCCTTAAACTGCAGTAGCCCATTTATGCCGTAGATGCAGTTCTAATGAGCAAGTACGGTTTTCCCTAGGCCAGACCCCAATCGGTTTGCGGCTGTTGGAGATCAAGAGTGCCGTTGCAGATGGCGCGAAAGAGATTGACATTGTTCTCACGAGAACGCTAGTTCTTCAGGGAAGATGGGAGGAGGTGTACAACGAAGTCAAAGCCTGTCGCGAGGCGTGTGGACCGGCGCACTTGAAGACTATTCTCGCAACTGGTAGACTCGAAATTTCTGTCGTGTTCTCCGACTAAAATTACAGGTGTTGGCTAAACGGATTTGTTATCGATGGTGTGTCTTCCAGCTTACTTGAGGCCTGATGCGTGCGGAAGCCTTAAGATTGCCGTGTTTGCGAACCTTATATTTTCGGTTTTAGGAGAATGTGGGTCTTTGGAGAATGTTTACAAGGCATCGATGGTTTCCATGATGGCAGGATCGGATTTCATCAAGACATCTACGGGAAAGGAAGGTGTTAACGCCATTTTGCCAGTTGCCTTGGTCATGGTTCGATGTATTCGAGATTATTATGAGGTGCGTAGTACACCCGTGAAAGATTTCAGTGTAGCACGTGACTTGTGAGAATAATTTTATTGAGCCGTGCTGCTGTAGCTTGCTTACGAGGGCTGAAGTGTTGAAAACGAACGGAGACTGCTGGTGACGGAGTTGAGCAACAACAACAAAAACAACAACAAAAGCAACAACAACAACAACAACAATAATAATCTCATTTCCCAAAGTGTCTTTGCGAATTTACAGAAGAGTTATCAAAATATGTCACACAATGGGAGCTTTGTGTTTTTTTTTTTTGGTATTGCGTAGAAAACTGGCTTCAAAGTTGGTTTCAAGCCGGCGGGTGGCATCCGTTCTGCGAAGGACGCCTTGGTGTGGCTTGCACTGATGAAAGAGGAGCTTGGTGACGAGTGGACCCGGCCTGACCTCTTCCGTATTGGCGCTTCCTCTCTTCTGGTGGATATCGAGCGGCAGCTATTTCACCACGTATATGGAAGGTATGATTTATTTTTGTCTATGTAGTATTGAGTATATGTGTATGTTATATGGTTTATATGAGTCTATTTGCACTGAACGGGTGATCGTGACACTTACATAAAGATAATATACACCTTAAGTTCGATTGCTTGCACTTATCGTAGCACACTTGAAATGGACTAGGTATGGTGAAGCCAGTACAGTAAGCTGTTTGGTTACCCACGTTGGAAGGAGGTAGCGGAATAGGGTTGGCGAAACAACCTAATCCTGGAGAGCATATTGAACTGTCAACTCTCTTGCTATTAGCAAGGTCTACAATGACAATAGCAAGGTTGCAATGACAAGGCATGCATACGAATTCAGATAATTAATCTTGATAAATCATCTTGATGATTCATTCTTCGGTTCACATCTGGCATTATAATTCATTGGAGTTCACTCTAGTTGTCAGTGAGCATCGTTTTAATGCCCGGGCAATGTTTGTGAGACATTGTATTGATGGTACGATCTTCCCTAAGCATTTTCGAACTTCGACACTGTTTCCATTATTTCCACTTATTTTCAGCTATTGCATTTGTAAAAGGCTTTCGTGTTAGAGATGTACAGTCTTATATACACGATGCATTTATTGGGAAATAAGTTGCTGTTGTTGTTGTTGTTGTTGTTGTTGTTGTTGTTCTTGTTGTTGTTTTTGTTGTTGTGGTTGTTGTTGTATGTAGCTGATTATTTTATGGGACTGTTATCTAGGTACGCTGCGGCGCATGAATTTGCCATGTCATAGTCGAGAGAAGAATTGAAGACTGGCGTTCTGCCTGGGTTATTCGGACCTTACGGACCGGCAAAGTGACCGTCACTGTTGATGTTCTGTCGTCACTTTTTTCATTTGATTTTATATGAAGTTTTGATAGTGCTGGACATTGTGGTGTCCTGTCATCAGCGAAGCGTTTTCTTCCAGATATGAATATTTGAATATGAATCATTTTTAGACAAGTTTAATTTGTTTAGGTTGCTGGAATCGTAGGATTTCGGAAAATATGATCGGTCAATGTGGGCGTGGGCATGGCCGTCTGCAGCTAAGAGTTCTATTCCTGCCCTATCTTTCTATCTCCATTTCTATCTTTATCTCAACTATGTAGATCTCTGTCTATCTATCTCTGTCAACGTCTGTCTCAATTTTTATGCCTGTCTATGTATATCTCTGTCAATATCTCTAACTCTGTGCGTATCTCTATCTCTGTATGTCTGTCATCTCTGTCTATTTCTATCCCTATTTCTGTGTCGATCTCTCTCTGTATATCTCAGTCTATATCTATGTCTATCTCAATTTCATTTCTCTACATCCATCTATCTATCTATCTATCTATCTATCTATCTATCTATCTATCTATCTATCTATCTATCTATCTACCTACCTACCTCTTTATGTCACTATTCCTTAAGAGTAGAGGGCAGCCGTTGCTCAGATGTTTGGCTCTCAATGTTTTCTACTGGCTGCGCACTTTGAGCGTGAGATGTACTTCGTGGGTCAGTTCTTCATCTGTCTGCTTTACGGAGCGGCCATCGGATCATTCCTTCAGGCGAGAACATGATCGTGCCTATGAGGATGAACCTAGCTGAAAGAAAACAAGTCGTGAAAGCTGTACGACTCGTGCTTGACACCCGCAACTCACTTTTAGAAGGTGGTCGCTACTATACTTTCTAGCCCTTAGAATTCATTGTCGACTCTTGAAAGCAATGAAACTTCCAAAACATCTATTTACGTATTCATCTAATTACCATAATTACTACCTCACCAGTTGCCTACTTACTTTCTCGCGTACTTACTTGCTTACTTACCCAATCACTTACCTACTTACTTAGCGCTCGCTTACGTACTTAGCTAGTTCCTTGCATTCTTACTTACGCACTTTTTTATACATACTTGCATGCTTACAGAATTGCGTGCTTACTTAATGAATTACTTACTTATTTGCTTACGTACTTACTCACCTATTTACTTTCTTCCATACTTATTGGCTTAGTTACACACTTGCGTACTTAATAACATGCTCATTTGCATACTTAATTAACTAATTACTTATTTGCTTACTTGGTTAAGTACTTACTTACTTACTTACTTACTTACTTACTTACTTACTTACTTACTTACTTACTTACTTACTTACTTATTGACTTACTTGCTTACTTACTTACTTACTTACTTACTTACTTACTTACTTACTTACTTACTTACTTACTTACTTACT
>QQSS02215116.1:0-11125 GCA_003687565.2 Craspedacusta sowerbii
AAGTGTTCAATGGTTGCCGTGGTAACGGATTGAACAAGCAACCATACCATTTCGAGACAAGCGCTTACCCACTGTCTCACGGACCAACTCATATATTAACTGCATAAAGTTTGCGTACGGGCTGGGCACAAATTCACAAAAAACTGCATATACAATCAAAAGCAAACCTCAAAATAGGCTCTGTTGTGCGATGCGAGTGGAACATTTGACCCAATGTATCTGACCACACTACGATGTTGCCCAATCTTTTTCCTGTGCTTGTGATGGGGAACAATCGCAGTACTAAATTCTTTCTTCTTCACAGCACTACTGCGACACTTGGACTTCAGTCGCTTTTGCTTCAGACGGTCGCCAACCTAGAGAATTGATTTTAGTTTGTCAGTAACATGGATATCAACGCCCCTTTATGATGGAAAAAATACAACGCTGAACTACAAAGTAGCCACAACATTTAGCCGAGCAGATCTAGCAGACTATGGTCTCCAGCTATAATCACGAGAAGACAAGCTGTTTCCTTGCCGAGCAAAACAACACAAAGTAATCTCTGAGAACAGGATGCAAGCAGAAAGCAATCTGCTAGCACAGAATGTTAAGCAAATGTCTATTTAAAACACCATACCAACTAAGCCATGGCAGTGAAAATTCCTAAAAACAAGCAAACAAACCATTTGAGGCGCCTCTTCACCTTCCCCATCTCTATCCTTTGGTAGATTAGCACTTCCTTTGACACGCTCAACAAAGCTCCGAATGTACCTGAGTGGAGAGCCATCGTTTCCATTCACCTCTTCATCACCACTGCTATTTCCAGTGCCATTCATACTTCAAATATCTCCTAATGGAAATACGACTACCTCATGCTAAAGACAAAAATCTATTATAGCTAAATTACTGTCACATTGGTTGACATAACTAACCAGTATTGAGAACCCTTACCCCACAGCATAACCACAAATAAAACATAAATTGCTACTCAAAAGGCCATGATAGTTAGTTGGCATGTCAGAATTTCGAGATCACAATAAACAAATTTGACAATAATAAGGGGACAGCAATAGCTATCTAACAACTCATATCATATGAGAGTAACAAGACCATCAACAGAACAACTGCATTATAATCCACAAGAAATCCGATGTTTGTCCTTACTAAAGCCATAGATTTGTCTTTAAGTTAGAACCTACAAACATTAGTAACATAATTAGCAGTGCTGCTTCCATTAGAAGAGATAATATGCTACGATATGGCCTTTGACACTTTTAGATGAGATTGAATATGATAATTTGAAAGTAATAAACTTGATAGTACCTCAACTCAACCAAGCACAAGGGCCTTACGTCACAGTTAAGCCAGAGCTGTCTTCAAGAAAAGACTTGAAATTACAAAAAATAAGCATTGAATTTCACAACAAATTGGGGCCCAAAAAAATCTTTAACTGAACAAAATCTATACCTAATTCCTTTCACAGATGAGAAATCAGGATAAAAGCTATCTAGTCATGATCAAGCTCCAATGCATGTAATTTATTAAGAACTTGAGCAAGCATCATTAAATCACCATTATAATTCCTAACAAAGCAAGATTATTAGTAGAAATGAACTCACTTAACAGATTCTACTGTTGATATGGAAGCATGCAAACCAGCATCTAAGTTTTTTCTTTCAAGTATCACTTTCGACTTAGTATAAGGGTCATCCAACGAATGCAACCACACACTCAGCATTCATTATTAGCCTAAGCAACATGCATATAATCAGCGTAAAGGGAGAATGAAACAAAGAGTGATATTTCATGGACAAACGCATGAAGCTTACAAATGTACTACAAGAATGAAGGCCCCAGTCTTTTCTCCACAAAATTTTTTCACGCATAAACAACTGCTGTCTTGCTCACAAGACGATGAAACATCAACTCTAGGAATGTTTTTAGAACTTAATATCACATCAATCTCAATCTCTGCTGCCTGACAAACATTCTCAAAATGTGACTAGCCCACACTACGAAAAACCGTAACAGCAGACTCAAAAGGGTCTACTTAAAACTCAGCAGGAAACGCCAGAAACATTATTCAGTTCCTTGCATGCAACTACTTGAAATTGAAATCAGCGACCAAAAGCTCGGAGTGTGCAAAAATAAAGGAGAGCCGTACATATCTGACCTTCAAGGGGATAGAGCCCCTTACACAGTATGTGTAAACTAAAGTTTAGCCCCCAAACTAGGTGTGTATGCTCATTTTTGAGTACAAGTGTGGGGGGAGGGGTCAAAAATGCTGGTGTGTGTGTGTGTGTGTGTGTGTGTGTGCTTGTGACACTGAAAAAATGTCAAAAAAAATGACAAAAGCAACTTTTTTATAAAACGCAAAGTTAGTGAATACAGAACTGTTACTTGGCATGATGCAGAATACAACCATATTACTTTTCCTATTTCCAATTTCCTCGTTACCTAATAGGTAGGTTTTTATTTCCCATTTTCAGCGTCTCAGTTATACCATAGGGTTCCCAACAAAAACGAAGAGAAAATTCAAAACCTTAATAATTAGCTTGACGATAACTTATGCTGCTGAAAAAAATAAATTCAGTCAAGGAGATTCTTTATGTTGCCTGGATAATTACCTAATATGCAATACGGCTTATTTACGTCTAATAACGATTCGCTTACTTTTCCGTGTCAAACTTAGTGCAGTCGTATATCCCCTTCATATAACTTTTTAACTATTATGTATGGGTATGGCCAACTGACATCTCGAAAAGTAAGTCTCTTGCTCTAAAGACAATCAATTATAGAAAAACTTCAAGCATGCTGATTAGTCAAGTAACAGATCTGCACCATCCAGCATAGTACACTCGAATGAGGTGCTACTACAGAACAAGCTCAAAATTTAGTCAACAGTCCATGAGCAAAATGGCCAGGAAATTGCAGTAAGAAATGGCGGTTGTCCGGATGAGAATTCTGCGGGTGGCACGGTAATGAAACCGCGCACAACATCTTGCGGTCGCATGAGTTTCTTCCTTTGTCAGGATCTTCGGCCAATATATAACTTTTCGTTGCAGAAATGAAGCAGAGTGGGAAACTGCTTTTTTTTTAATGCAGTCGCCGACAAGGTGAATCTATGTTTAAGTATATTCTTCGGATAACGGACCTTTACCAGCCTTATTGCGAAGTTTAAGTAGAACTTGAGTGGAGTACGGTTTTGGTGGGCTTGCAGATCGGCATTGATGCTTGAATTGAATTTCTTTTTGTTCTGCATAAAAATATAAACTGGCACAATTTGCGTCTGATATACTTTTCCTCATATCTCGAAAACCACCTTGACAAGCGATTCCTTCTCTTTTGTTAAGGAATGTAAGTAGGTAAGGGCACTCCTTAAGGTAATGCTATATTTTGTTGTCGTCGAAGTGTGTTCTTATATGCCTTTAAATAAAACTAATGATCTTGCTGTTGAAATCATCCACGACAGAGATCCAGCTTTTAAAAATAAGGAAGTTATAGCCTAGAAGTTTTTTTTTCTTACCACTGCCTGAACGCTTCTTGACTTAAATTTATGCTTTCCTTACCTTTTTCCGCTCAAATTGACCACGTTGCCGTGTCATCCACCCTGGTCAAGTCCTTGCAAACTTAATTATGGACTTCCATAAAACTTGGAAAGGCGTTGCGCCAAATCGCGTTATGTGCGTTGTCGTCGCTGTTTTGACGACATTAATTGTCTGTTTTACAAGGCAAGTAATGCGGTGCCTCTCTTAGAATACACGAACTCAAAGAATCATTTTACAATCACAACGGAAAGGAACCTAACGATTTGGGTAGAGATAGTAAGGACTTCTTGACTTCTATCTCTTGCAAAAAAGCAAATTCTGGTCTCAAGGGAAACTTTTAAGTTATTGTGCATGTTCATCTAGGGTCAGTATAAATAATTAAACAAGTTTTTAAAATTAGTAACTCATGAATGGATTTCATAATGACATTAATAAAGTCGCTGATATTTATATAAAATGAACAGTTTTCAAATTCTTGGTTAGCATGTGTTCTAAGTTCTTTTTTTGTAAGAAGTTTGTGTCAAGGGGAAACAAGAAATGGCTGGGAGCGAAGGCAGAACTCGATATTTCAAACTCGCCTACGTGGGTTTTAGATTTGACCTCACTGAGCAAAAAAAAAGAATTACTGGTAATGGTCACTGTTACATTGCTCTCCTTCGGCTTGGATTTACGTCTTTTAAAATTTTGTCGAAATTTAGTTTAAAGGATTGCAAACTTAAATGCTTTACAACTGGTGAAGGTAATAATATCTCTTGCCCTTGTTTTAACGCCAGTTATTTTGGTGAGATCTGCTGACAGTTCACATCACTTGTTCGAGAGAATTTAGGAAGGGACAACATCTCCCATGCATGTAAACACTTGCCAGGCATTGATTGTAAACTTGTGTGCTCTAAGCAATGCTTCTCTAGTATAGGTCATGCGCAATCTGCATTTCAGAAGAGATTGCAAAAATTGAAAGAACAGCAACGCTGCGTATAATTCTTGGTAATCGTACTAACATGTAGCGAGCGGGAACGAGCTGATTGGAAATTGAACCTAATGTCGTAACGCGTCATTCTCAACATAGCTAACAATAGCAATAGATTTAAATGAACAAAAGACTTACACAAATTCATGAAAGCGGAAATCATGTGCGGACTGAATATCATCTTAGATTCTGAGCTCACCTCCTGTCCCCTGAGAACACTCACTCAATGCCAAAATAATTTTGCTACTCCACGCAACTGGTCCCGGACGGATCGATGTAACGCAATTGGTGATAAATGACACGCCATCGCCGTCACACACATCCACGCGCAACTTAAAAATATCACAGTTGCAAACAATCAATCCAGCCTCATCTGTGCCCATAAAGCTGCTCTCCTATATTTGCCGACTTTCGACTTTTTTCAACACGAGAGTACTCGCAACACAAAGCTACGAAAATAAAAAACAAGGTGAACTTAAGCCCTGTTGATGTGTTCTACAATAGAAACGTTGGCTCTCGCAGTCTGAAAGGTACAGAAGTGACAGACATGCAAACCATCCCCCCCCCCCTTAACCTATTTGTCTGTAGCACGCACACCTATCGCACCCGTGATGTTACGCGCACGAGAAATGGGTTGGCAAAGTGATTTGTGATGTCTGCCTTAATTCACAATGCACTGCTGTGGTGCTCCAAACTTAGCCTGAGTATTAACAGACTGTAGGCAATTAAAATTTTTAATTGCCATAAATTTGTGCCCAAAAACTCTCGCGTCGCATTCACATAAGTCAACACACGACAGTTTTCCACTAAATGTTGATCTCGACAATAAACGCGTGACTATGAATTCCCAAGTGTTTCACTTCCCTCACTAAGCAATGCCGACTCTCGGCATTGTTTTTGTGCCTCAGCCTTATCACCGACGCTAGTTTGCTTGACTAGCCCTCTAGTAGATACCAAACCCGATCATTTGCAAGCGTCAACTTTGTCTTACAACAACTTTAAAAACTGGTATAGCTTGAAGAGCTACGAACTATTCGATACGACCTTAAAATTCTCTGGTAGTTCACTAGAATCAACGAACACGAGCGAGGCACTGGAAATGTCAGATGCAACACCCAACGAACGAATATGGTTTGTCATTGTATTATATACGCGGCGTAACTTCTTTACAAAAAATGAGAGATATTCACCATGCGATTCTTACTGTATCTATCTTAATGCGAAGCAACAGCACTTTCATCCTTTGTTAAAGACAGCCCAGCAATCGGACTCAAGGCATCACCGTAAGAAAGACTTTAAGTAACGAAACTTATATATGGAACGTAATTTTAGATTGTTTTCTACTGAGCCGAACAAATCCCGAAACGACTGCCACGGCTCCGGATAAACCGAAAATCTTGCCAGTGCAATCTTGGGCATCAGAACTGTAGTTTAAGTTCCACTTGTTCTCACAAAAAAAACTACTGAAACTCGGAACATTGACAGCTCTGCTGGGAGTCCCGCGTCCTTCGACCAGACGATCAAGCACTACACAACTCAGCTTGCACCCTAATTTGCTCTTCTGGATGTATGTTTCGTAATTTATTATATGTGTACCCGTCCAGTTCCTGAAACCTTGCATACCTCTCGACCAAAGCCACTTTTAGACCATTTAACTCCAATTGATATGATTTATCGAATGTTCCTAAGAGCTCATGTATATAATTTATAAAGATTTTTAGATTAGCTCTGAAACCAGCGTGCCTTCTCATAACTTTTGAACTGCCTTCCAATTTGAAAGCAAACCAGCAGAATAAAAAGACTTTATCGATTTAATCAAACTCAGCAAGAAACCACGCATCAACCCCCGCCTATTTTGGCCTCTGATTGGTACTACGCGATAACAAAAAGGAGGTTCCTTGCCAAGTACGCTGCCGAGCTACTACAAAAAAAAAAAACAGTTGGCTCAGCACAAAAAAAGAAAAGCCAGCTAGCAATCGCACCACTGGTCCATACTGGCCACCTTGTAATAACTAAAAAACTACTGCTTATGCTTTTCTTACTCATAACTAAGTTTTCTATGCACAAACTCAAATAAGTACGATAGTGGGCGAATTAACTTACGAGATCTTGTAGTCTGCGTAATTTTAACTCCTTAAACTTAGGTACGTGAAAAACTCAACAATTTTCCGCTTCTTGTGCTCTTGTTTGGCTTTGATCACGCACTCGCATTCGATCGCAATTTCAATCGGAGCAGCTTTTCTGGAGAGTCTCATGGCTAAATGTCAAGAGAATCAAGCACATGACTAATATTGCATTGGCACAATTGTTCCACTGGCTCAAGTTTAAAACAAAGGGATGGCAGAATATCGCTTAGTCATCTATGAAGTGCTGGTTCTACTTGACGTCGACGACTACTAGTGAGAGTCAAATGCTACTCAATTATGGAATCATGAGCTGCAGGGAGGTTTCAAACGAGACCTAACCCCCACGGTGAATAACGGAACGAGTGTTTTTACTATTTTGATGAAGCTTGTCATACGCTTAGCCTATAATTGGGTTTTCGAATTGTCGTATTTTTATATTTCCTCTGTTTTATAAGGAAGAAAGAGTCAAATGGACACAATAAAACAAGATTACTCAGTAAATGGTAAGCCCTGATCAAGATGAGATCAAGCCCTTGCTAATCTAAGACAGAGCGTATCGACTATCGAGCCACGAAGCACATATATGATTTTGGCGGACAGTGCCTTCTCATACTGAAGCGTAGGATGCGAAAATGCCCTCTCATTTTAAGTTTGTTAAATATTGTTCTTCGGCTAAAATCGACCGATTTTTTTAAGCCCTACGACCACAAGTCCCTTTCCGATGTGCAGGAACTGTTAAAGGCCTGTTTGAAGTTTTCGAGATTGCCTATGGTTGTCCTGTGCAGATCTTCATCTCATCATAAAAATCTAATGTGTCTAGCATGTGTCTAATGTCTGTTTTATACTGGTTTGTGATTGATTTTGCGATCCAGTTAAAGCATTTCAGTTGATGCTATTCCAAAGCAGGAGATCGCTTTGCTTCAGGTCCAACAAGTATAGATGGGTAATAATGGCTTCGTTTGTAGTTATTCGTCAATATATGTTGTTTTGGAATTCAGTATGCTTGAAAAGGGTTTTTACGAAGTAATTTACGATAATGTATTGCGATGCAACTTTGTGACTGTCCTCTTGTAAGTCTGTCCCCGTGTCCAAAGTGACCCCCCCTTCCTTATTTAAGCTGTGACATAGGTACCTTGATATGAACGCAAATTTTTGTGATCATAGCACTTCTTTACAGGACCTGTTGGGTAAAAGCAGCAGTAGCAGCATTTCACTATGAATGTTTTTTATTAATTTTTAAGTCATGATTAATCCTCTTAATCCTCCTAATTTTTGCTGGCCCCTATAACATTGTTTGAAAAATCCCTTGTCTTGTATCTAACCGTAGGGAATTGCTCAACTTGTATAGGCTACTGGTAAATAAGGTAACATTCAATAAGCAGTCTTTTCTGAGCAGTTGATTCTATAGCTTGTATTTGAAGAGCTGATTACAGGAGTCTTTACTTTTGCATTCTGACTCGTTTGGTTTGTCAAACAAGAGGCTGTGACAGTTGCTTGGAGAAGTAGATCAAGCACCATATTTTGATACTGGCTTCTCAAGATCAACATTGCTTTTTTCCATTCCAAGTAGTTTTTATCTTATGTATGAAATTTTTGTCTATTGCCTATGTTTAGTGCCAAATTTTCTTTCTAGTTAACTTCCTCATCATTGATGCATCCTAATTGATGAAAAAGTGAAGTGGCTGACCAATAGGTAGCATTACACAGCAAGCTGCAGAAAGCAATAAATTGTGCTTGGTGCCTATTTTAATGACTTGTGAGCTTTAGATGATCGATTGTTACGAATTACGTTTCTCTTACGTTCTAGCTGTTTCAGTTAAAGCAGTAGTGTTGACTGGGATCAGTTCTGGGAGCAAACATCAACAAACAAGCAACTCTGGGATAATTTATACTATGCTCATTCATTCTATATTTGAGCACATCTAAATACAGTATATGGGGTATTTTGGTAGAAAGTGATTGAAAATTTAAATTTCCTGTTCTATACCTATAGACGTTCCTATATACTCTCTGAAATATTTCAAATTTACCAATCGCAATATAATATTAAATGAGGAACCCCCACTTACCCAATAATTTTTCTGCCTGTACAACAAGACCAAATCAGCTGGAGAGAATGTCTGATTCCAACATTCTTGCTAAGGTTGCTATTTACTTTGTTTTACTGTGTACATCGATACATATGCCTTACGTTTTGTTGCTGCCCTAGCTGTTATGGTGCCTATGCTGACGACTTTGCAGCCCATGTCAGGCACCTTTCTGTATTGTACAAGCGGTGTCCTATTGGTAAATATATCTGGCATCTGAGAGAGCAACGCAAGACATTCCTCTTATGGAGTCCTTCCTAGTGAACCTGTAGATGCGTTACAGATGGGTTAAATTTTCTACTTGTTTGTCGACCAAGCCTTGTTATCCTTCCCCTATTCTCCATCATTGTTACGAACTAACTTGCGGTCTTTAAAATCCAGCCTCTAGCCAAGCTGGCTCTTCAAAGTCACCCCGCCTGCTACAATATGTGCTCGGGTGACAAAGAATGACATAGAAAGCTAAGCATCGTATTCATTAGCAATTGGTAACAAATTAATGTAGAAAACTTATTATATCATAGTTTATTGGAGTGAAAAGTATATCAGACTTCAAGTAAGAGAACAAATAAAATAAAGCCTAGAATAACATATGTAAACAAGCCTTTTTCTTCCAAATTCTGATTTTTTGTATTGGTGAATATACGTGCACAATACTGAGAAAGTTGTTTGAAGGATTTATGTATGAAAATTCATTGTACATTTGCCTTAGCACCAGACTATACATGCACAGTTTATGCTTATTTGTCCCAAAATGTCACTGGTTTACAGGGGTAACTTTGGGCACTCAATTAAGTTAAATTTGTTGATCACTATATTGATATGAATTTATATATAGGAAGCATTAAGTAATCAAATATTAGGATGGCACTTTGTGAAGGTGCCTCTCACAATATTGTTTCTAAGATGTGCACAGTGTTATTTCATCTCACTGATTCGTGAAGTTTTTATATGTTGAATACTGTACCTGGAGCTTTCCAAAATTTGACAGTGACAATTCTTCTTGAGAATTCCAGAGTTGAGAATAGATTTTAGGGCACCCCAGCTTATGGCATGATATCATTTATGGCAATGTTGGCAGCTATTTAATTTGTCTATCTCTTTCCTGCATCAAGTCTGCTTTAAGACTTGGCCATTCTAGAGGTTTAAAATGGAAGTGGTATAGGCTTTCAGTAGATTTATTGAAGAGGGACTTAACATGTTTATTAAACCAAAGTTCAGCTCAGTTATGGATTTTTTTAGTCAATTTCAGATTTATGTTAAAGTGCATTTTAGAGTCTCTATGTTCATGTTATGTTTTCCATTGTGCCTAGAGGGTAGCTATCGTTTGTGCATGGGCTTTAGATGAGTCAGCTCTGCAGTACCTAGAATAATAAGCCATGAGTAGAGGAGACTTCGGATCCTATGGCGCAACCTCAGCTTCCTATAGTAAAGGACCTCGGGATAAGGAGTCAGGTATGTGTGGGTGTTACCACATTGAACTTATTGTTAGTTTGTTATAGTTACATAGGACTACTGTGCTAGAGTATCTGTTACTCTGTATCACTGTATTTGAGTATTATTTTTAAAATGCCCTTGTGTGTAGATATTTTTAAAACTCTTATGGTGTATTTATATGTAGAATTTCCTATTTTTTGTGAGGTCTTACACAGGTGACATAAATCTCAAGAGTAGGAGATTTTTAAAGCCACTTGTTTATCTTTCAAATATATTTCTTGCTTGAGGTTTGCATTTTGTTTTTCTAGAAAAATTCAAGAGCCTTTGTGATAGTGTCAGTGGAAAGATATTCACTATAATAAAAAATGGTGAGAGCAAATTTCTTGCGAATGTTGTTAGCCAAGTAGGAGTTTTAAAAGAAAATTGATTTGGCTTCTTAGAGTGTGTTCTCAGATTCAACTGCTAATTAATACCAAACAATATAGGTTTCTGTAATTTGTGACGTATGTACTTCGCGTTTTAGGGCTATTTTATCTTGCTACTTTATGTATAAAGCTTAAGCCAATAAACACTGGGAATTTCCTTTTTATATTTAATTTTCTATGCCTCCGTAGTGTCCCACCTTGAAACCCTGTCTAAGTCAGTTGGTGATGAGGCGGGTAAAGGAAGTGAGACCAAGATGTGAGTCGGTGTGACTTTTGACATATTGTATGAAGTAATTATAGACCGGCTTTGCCATGTCTGTGTTTAGAAATCTCAAGGAAGAAGCATTTGATTGTATTTTTTTATTGCATTGATTGTGATGTATTTGTGTATATATATATATATATATGTCACTGGATAAGAGGCAGAGCCAAAGCTAAGCATGGATCTTAACAGATATCTTCTTACTTATGCATTTGACATGCGGTTCAACTGATAGAGCTATTGTATCATTGTGTGTTACTATGAGACGCAGAACAATTTATATATATATATATA